>OVBX01000069.1:0-68809 GCA_900406325.1 Erucastrum elatum | reverse complement strand
CCTCCAAGGAAGATTTGCCGTTGTCAAAAATCCATCAAAAATATGGGATAAAGCAAAAATATCAAATATTATGAAGGCATGTATCATACTCTATAATATGATCGTCGAAGATGAACGCAATTCAGACACGCTAGAGGAATTTCGAGATGAAGAGTTTATTACGTTTAGCGTAAAAAGGCCTAAAAAGGCCGGGAATGCACTTGGTCGTCGGAAAGAAGTGCGGAATTCACATACCCATCAACAATTAAAAAGCGATTTAGTTGAACATATATGGGATAAATTTGGACATCTTCAAAATAATAATATGTAATATTTTTAATTTCTTTTAAATGAATAAAATGTGTGTTTGTTTTTATTTTTTTCAAAAATAAATGTATTGTAATAAAATGTTTGTAATTTGCTCTATTCAATCAATAAATTTGTTTTCTTTATTACTTATCCAATTTAAATAAGTCATATGTTTTATCTTATATTTTAAAATTTATTTTCTTACAATAAAAAAAATTTCCTAAGAACCTTCTTAAAGTCCCACCAATAACCCAACATTTCATGAAAGTCCCACAAAAAAGTCCTCACCTACAAATATTAATAAAAAAAAACAAGAACCTTGGAAAAAGTCCCAGGGTTGTGGTTGCTCTTAGCTTTTGTTGCCTTTTGCTATTATCATATTCGCGCGTCTCCTTTTTTTCTGTTGTGTAATGTCTGGAGAAAGATCTTCAGACAAGTCTCGGTATGTTCTGACCAAACACCAAGAACTTGTGTGAATGTAATGTACTCATCATCATCTGTCTCGGTGTTTCTAGAGCAAGTAATTATTTACAAAGAAAGTAGTAGATTATGTGACTTACGGAAACAAAGATCTTAAGACATGTACGTAGCTTTTAGCATTAGAAAGAGTGGAAAAATACACATAAAATATTCGCACCACCACCATAACGTTGCTTTTTGGCCGTTTCAAGCTCTCATTTGATTGTTTAACCTTTTTCTTTTTTTTCTCCATGACTTAACCACTAAGGAGGTTTCACCACTACCCTTCCCACACGCACTCCAGATTTCAAATTGACGATGCGTGCAGATGCATTACCATTACATGATACATCTGGGCTATGTTTGGGCCTGTTATAGCAAATGACTCGAGGGACAAGTTTTTCTTATTAACTAGTCGGCCTCCCTAATTAGTATGTCAAACATGAAACATTTCGGATTACATCAGTATACACCAAAAACACAAATGTTATTAGTATGTCAAATCCACAAATCTAACAAACATGAATAATATAAACAGGTATGTCATGTCAAGCCGTAGCCCATCAGACATTTTCATGAATGTGCCTTTGAATTATAAGGCCCATATCTAATATGCATGTAAATTTGTGAAGGACACAAGGAGATATTTTGTTTATCATATAAATTATACAAATGGGATAACTTCTTAGTGTAAAAACTAAGATAAACCGTCACTTTGATCATAGACAAAGATCAAGGACGGCAAAACAGATTGAAACACACAAAAAAAAAGAGAGATACAAATGAGAAAAGAATTAAATATGGATGAGAAGATGTTAGTTATAGGAGCTGAAGTGGTTGAAACCATGAGGCAGAGAGTCGGAAACCGAAGGCATTCTACTGAACATTGGGCTGTGAACATACTCACCCTCGAAATAGTTAGCGGAAGAGTAGTCTTCCACCTTCCACTGTTGTTGGCTGTAACAAGAAATAGATAAGTCACTCGGCAGAGGAGGCAGCTCGCTGCTGCTGTTAGAATAACAAGAAGGAGAGCCACCAAACATGTAACTACTACTGTCCACTTGATCAGACTGAGGCTGCAGCATTGGCAAGTCTGTAGATGAACATTGGTTAAACAACAACATGTAATCGATAGGATCATTTGAACAAGTAGTAGAAGCAGCAGGAGGAGGAGGAGGAGGAGGATCGTCAGGAGAAACAATGGAAGTGACTGAGGAGGATTGAGGCATGTCTGAGTAGACAAAGTTGGTTCGGGCACGAGTGCCACGCATGGACCTAGCAGCTCTATCGTAGGCCAAGGCAGCTTCCTCGGCTGTATCAAAAGTGCCAAGCCAGTGACGCTCCTTTGTAGTTGGGTTTCTAATCTCAGCTGCGTATCTTCCCCAAGGCCTCCTTCTCACCCCAAGAAACTTTGTACCAACCTCTTCTTGCTTCTTCTTGGTCTTGGATGTGTTCATCGTTCTATATCCGATTTGGATTCTTGATATCCAATTTAGATTATTTGTTCTAGTTGAGGGAGAAGAGGAATGAGGGAAGGAATGTGTGTTGGTGTCCCTTTCACAACCCTTTTATATAAGAGCTGCACCTTTCCTTTTCTTATTTTTTATTATTCTATAAATATATTTTTATCTTTATTCCAGTATGAACATCATTTAAAAAATAGCACTGCCGTTGAGTTTGTTGTGGCCTATGATGTATCAATTACCAGTCAATCAAAATATATAATTATCAAATGATTTTTTTTGGTAATCATTATCAAATGATTTGCCACTTGGTACCATGTTTTATTCATTTCTCAAGGATTGTCTACTATTGATTTCATAAAAGTTTCTGCTCAAATCTAATGCTTAGATCGGACTGACTTTGATCATAGCTGCTAATATATTAATTCAATTATTTAATATACAAAGGAGTTTGGTTTTGTTACAGATGAGAGTGAACAAATAACAAGGAAAATATCATTAAAATTCAATTCATGTAACAATGAGTTAGCATTATAATTAGATACATGTCTATGCACTCATCGAGTGCTCGTCGACAATAATAAGCTGAAAATAATAGATGATGAATGATAAGAAAGCCATGATTAGCATGTTACTTTAGCTACCAACTTTACGTGTCTAATAATATGATATCGCAGTTGATAGAGATAAACAGATAAAGCGTAGTCCGTAGTAGTAAACTATTAAAATCGGAGAATATATATCGTAGAACGAGTCCAAATAATACTGCATGTGATCATCCAAGTTAAATGATGATGGAATATGCATGGAACTGCGATTGTAATCATAAACTTTCCATAGAAAAAGAGAAGCAACCCCTGATTATATCATGAAACGTAAATAGTTTCCTTTTTATCAATCATACAACACATAAAAACAATGAATTTGGTGTTCTAATTATAGTTAACAATTGAGAAAGAAAGGGCGCAATGATTGGACACATGATGGAAGGTAGTCGACTTAATCATGGGATCATGAAGTCATTACTTAAAGCTTCTATTATATGTGTATAGTCTTGTATAACTAATCAACCAGTGTAGGGTTTTGAGTTTTGACCAACATAAATTAGAAGGGATGAAGTCTTGATAGGAATATATTATGATTCTTGATATGAGAGTATCTAGGAAAGCAAGTGGTAGCCTTTCTAAGACGATCTTATTCTGTGTCAGAAGAAGAAGACCAAAGACCATTTATGTATGGCTACACGACCAACGTAAGGGACGGTGATGATGGATCTTAGAGCATATTTATAGGAAGAATCTAAAAGGGAAATCTAAAGAAAATATAATATAAAATTAGGTGGGTTCCACTCCAAAATTTAAATTCTCACCTTCTGATGCTTAATTAAGCATCGAATTTAAATTTTTTTGCTGGCCACACAGACACTTTTTGTGACTCCCACTAATATTAATCTGAAAAACAAAATAAAATAAAAAAGAAAATTTTTTAGCACCTCATTTTTAGATTCTCCCTATAAATATGCTCTTATATTTTCTTATATTTCTTAATTTCTCTTTATAATCTACTCCCATTAGTCTACATGTACGATAATCCAATAGTGGACGTTAATAAACTAGAGAATAATCAAAAACAAGGGTGGGTGATGCATGTGCTCCAAAGTTTATAGGTAGACCACACCCTTTTTTTTCTAGTCCCCAAGGCATCTATCTATCTATTTCCTTAGCATTTTAGTTACTTATTTGTTTCATATAAAAGTCTCTTCCTAGATTCGATTTCTTAATATATATTCTGACCAAAATACTCCATTCAAATTCGTTTGCTCTAACCATTTGATTTCTAATTAAATCTGTTTATAAACATGCATTATTGAGAACAAAGGAATTTGGGTTGCATGTGAGCAATCTTGTATGCTTTTGAGTTTCATATTTTATCTAAATTTCATTGAAGAGAACAAGTCCTATCATTTTATTTCCCTCCCTTTTGACCAACTCTTGTTTTGTTTTGTTTTATATTCTGATTACAGTCCTACTTGATACATTGAATTTTGTTTACATATTGACCTTCTTATTCCATTCTATATTACCTTTTGATTTTATTCTCCGATTCTTTTGTGTTAGTTTTATTTACAAAACTAGTACTGCCTTCTCATGGTTTACGGTGGAATATGAACATACGTACAAAAATATATAGAATGTAATTAGTAGTGGACACTATGTTTATACGAGTTCTAGCTAACTAAGACAGTGTTACAAAAAAGAAGAAGCTAACTATGACTAATTTCATTAAAACCCTAATTAAGCCCTCTCAGGTGAATACAATTATCACTTTTCACATTTGTCACTGCCTACAAGTTAACCAGGCACTTGTTAAACCACTTTAGAGCGTCTGGTTGTAATATCATCGAACAAAAGGAGATCAACATACGAACACTTTGCTATTTCGACTCTTAACTACATCAGTTCTATGGAAATGGAAAGGTGTTTTATTCAATTCATGGTTCTGATTAGTCTACTATATGATGTAACTGATCTGATGATCAATTATCTGTGGAGTTTGGCCTCTAGGGAAGAAAGAGAGAAGAGAAGGCATGTGCTCCCAACGTGGAAAGGCACTCTCTTGGACGGTTAACATAATTAAACCTTTTTTTAGTTATTACCTAGACAATTATCTTTCGTCTTGTCCTAATCTAATTACTCTTTTAACCAAGCAACCATGTGATGAACGCACTATATAGATTCACAATTCTCAACCACATTAAAAAGAAAAAAAAACAAAGGAAGTGTGTTTTTGGCTCATGTAAACCTGAAAATCAATTAGTCCCTTAATCCAACTAGTTTGTATAAGTTATCTTATATGGTATAGTTGAAAATGTTAGAATTAAGGAGTTAAAACAATTTCATTAATTATTTGGTTAAAATAAGTGTAAATGTGATAGTTACATTCCTACACTTGCAATGACACTCACATACAATCTCAACATCTTCTTCTCTTCACACCAACAAGCTCTTTATGCTTCAACAATTCCACTTCATCCCCTACTATCGCTGCCATCACCTGCATCCTATTCTGAGACTCAGCCATCTCTCCAGCCACTTCCCGGCAGCTCGCTCCAAGCTCCGATGTCTCAGCCTCGCAAGAAGCCATCTCCTTCTCCGTCTCAAGCAACAGTTTCCTAAGCAGACTAGTTTTCTCATGAAGTTTCCTTAGCCGACTATATGAGCTCATAAACTCACCCAACACTTGCGCATGTTTCCCTGAAACTCTCTCCAACCGAAGCTTCTCCGCGTTGTACTGCTCCATCAGGTCCTGCAAGTTAGGAAGTGACCACTCAACAGCTTCTTCTTCACCAGTTCTATCAACAGGTTGCTCATAGCATATCATCTCACGTTTCCTAGAAACCGTATCTCTGCCCAAACCACTCGTTGCTTCATCCACACGCAACTTGGAAAGAGCACAATCACCACGTAATTGCTCTCCAGGTTCAATCACAACGGGATCATACATAGGGATACCTAATAAACAAACGTCAGAGAGTACAATACTTTCAAAAAGATTCAAACTTTGTACATAACTGAATCAATCACCTTGGTTGTTAACAGCAGCAGAAGCAGAATGTACATCAGAAACAGAGGAGTCATCCTCTGTATTCTCCGGTACACCACCAGCAGCAGCAGCCAGGAAGCTGCTTTCCACATCGCTTAAAACAAGATCAGCTTCCTCCCAGAAACCAATCTCATCAGCTATTACTGCATCATCATCACATCTCAGAGGCGTCTCAACTTCATCCACCCATTTGAAGAATCCACAAGCCCCAAAACCCTAAAAAAAACACTAACTTTCTTAAACCGTACACCACAAGAAAGCCTCAGAATTTGACGATTGGGATCAAAATCAAAAACCTTTCTAACGCCGCATTGCAAGTACGCTCGTCCAGAATCGGATTCGACTCTCCGGCAAGGTCCAGAGCCGCAGGGGCAATCGGGGATTGTGAAGGAAGGGCGGAATCTGATGTCGTCATCGGTTGCTTTGTCACACCATTTGAAGAATGTGCACTTCTGAGCCTGAGAGAGAGATTCAAAAATCGTTAATACTAATTCGCGATTGAAGTTAGAGAGGATAAAGAAACGAACAGCAGGGCAATTGTAGAATCTTCTTCCGGGATTCTCGTGAGTGTTTGATACTTTGGTTTCGCATAGACCTCCACCGCAAGGGCAGTGGATCGACGGAGGTGGAGGAGGACCGTCGTCGGGTTTGGATTGGAGAGGGCAATCGCGGATCCAGTGGCCGGTTTGACGGCATCGGAAGCAGTTTCCGGTCTGCATCCCGTCGTCACGGACTCGTCGACGACATGCAACCTCCGTATCATTCTCAATCAATGATGTTAATATGGGCCTTAAGCTTGTGGCTTACGAGCCCGGAATTGATTTTTGAAGCCCACTGATTTACTTGTTAATCCTAATGTGGGCCATTACATGTTTTAATCACATCGCTACCTATTTATATAAGTATGATCTGTTGCCCAAAAAAAAATATAAGTATGATCTAATTATTTTAATAGAATATATTAAAGCCTCTTGTTAATTATTTTTTTAAAAATATTATATACAAAAATTATAATTATGACTAAATACATAAATATAACAATTAAATTTCTAGGAAAATGGTAGAACAAACAAATATATTCACTTTTTTAATAACGGATCAATCTAGTATTAGATTAAAAGATTTAAACCCATCAAATTAAAACTAAGCAGATTTTATTTTCTATAAAAAAGGTTAAATTAAGATCAATTAAAGACCTTCCACCTAATTTTCAGGTGAGAAGTGTAGACAATACAAGTCCTCTCTCGAATATTCATACAGACGTTTCTGCATATGTGGTAAACATGATAATGTGACTAGTTTCCGTAACAGAAAGATAAAATTCAGGATGTGTTTGCATTTAAGACTCGTCTACTACCATTGGACCATGAGACATACTCGAATTTTAATTTCTTATAAATTTTAAAATATCAAATTTAGAAATAAATAAGAATTTAGGTGTTACACTAACTATCTAATCAGCGTTGCTCAATTAACTTTGTTAGATCTAAATCTAAGATGAGATCACACTAGCTAGAAGAGGCTACTAGCACTCTATCTATCCGATCATCGCTAGTACATAGTCAAGCGCCGAAGCTCGAAATCAGCTAAGTAAGTAGATTCAAATATCATTAGGATGGGTGGGGGAGAGAAACGAGAAGTACTAACGTAATCTTTAAGTCAAAAAAAAAAAAACGTAATCTTCGTTAGCTAGTTAGTTGTACTTGTAGGATTAGAATTAGATTAGTAGGAGCTAATGATGGAGTTAAGTATGCATGTGTAAGGAGAAGTATGATGGAGAAACTACGCACCTAACCCCTCGTGGTTGACTAGCTCTACGTATCTTTTGATGTACACATCGAATAATATAATAAATACAAACATATAAATAAATATGTCTTTTTGTTGTTATATGTCTTCTTGTTGTGAATAATATAAAACCAAGTAACCAACCATTCAATTTTCTTGGTAAGTAACGAAATAAAAGGGAAGCAATAAAGAGAGCCACACAAAAGGGACCTAACAGAGAAACACGTAATGTTTCATCTGCCCGTCCATTCAACCTACCACACTCCCATCCCCCTTCTCCTTTGTCCTCTAGTTATATAATCTCACTCCCCGTTTGCTTTCTAAATATACACTCATAACTTTGCATACTACACAAAGTCACACGTCGAGCAAACTCTTGTATAACATGGTGATGGGTTCGCCTTCGTCGTTGGATGAGATCAGAAAGGCACAAAGAGCAGATGGCCCCGCAGGTATCTTGGCTATAGGCACGGCCAACCCTGCGAACCATGTGATCCAAGCGGAGTATCCAGACTACTACTTCCGTATCACCAACAGTGAACACATGACTGACCTCAAGGAGAAGTTCAAGCGCATGTGTACGTCTTAATAATCCTTTTTTGTTATGATTCACAACAAATTTTTGAGGTTATAAACATTTATTACAAAATAATAAAATGCATCCTTTAATAATTTGAGAATATATATTCATTAGCTAATTTTTTTTTTAATAAAAAATGGGTCAATGTTTCACTAGACTTATGAAAACCGACTCTGCTACTTGGTTAACAATTTTGATTGTCACTATAACAGGTGACAAGTCGAAAATAAGGAAACGACACATGCACCTAACCGAGGAGTTCTTGAAGGAGAATCCTAACATGTGCGCCTACATGGCTCCTTCTCTCGATGTTAGACAAGACATCGTCGTTGTTGAAGTCCCTAAGCTAGGCAAGGAAGCAGCAGTGAAAGCCATCAAGGAGTGGGGTCAGCCCAAGTCAAAGATCACACACGTTGTCTTCTGCACCACCTCAGGAGTCGACATGCCTGGTGCTGACTACCAGCTCACCAAGCTCCTTGGTCTCCGTCCTTCCGTAAAGCGTCTCATGATGTACCAGCAAGGTTGCTTCGCTGGAGGCACTGTCCTCAGGCTCGCCAAGGACCTCGCTGAGAACAACCGTGGCGCACGTGTTCTCGTCGTCTGCTCCGAGATCACAGCCGTCACCTTCCGTGGCCCCTCTGATACTCACCTCGACTCCCTTGTCGGACAAGCTCTCTTCAGTGATGGAGCGGCGGCGCTCATTGTTGGTTCGGACCCTGATGCATCCGTGGGAGAGAAGCCAATCTTTGAGATGGTGTCTGCAGCTCAGACCATACTTCCTGACTCGGATGGAGCCATTGATGGACACTTGAGGGAAGTGGGGCTCACGTTCCATCTCCTCAAGGACGTCCCTGGGCTCATCTCCAAGAACATAGAGAAGAGTCTTGAAGAGGCGTTTAAACCGCTAGGGATAAGTGACTGGAACTCTCTCTTTTGGATTGCTCACCCTGGTGGTCCAGCGATTCTTGATGACGTTGAGAAAAAGCTAGGACTCAAGGCAGAGAAGATGAGAGCCACGCGTCACGTGTTGAGCGAGTATGGGAACATGTCTAGCGCGTGTGTTCTCTTTATATTGGACGAGATGAGGAAGAAGTCCGCGAAAGATGGTGTGGCCACGACTGGTGAAGGGTTGGAGTGGGGTGTTTTGTTTGGTTTCGGACCTGGTCTCACCGTAGAGACTGTTGTCTTGCACAGCGTTCCCGTCTGAACACATCTCTTGCTATATATCTATATGCCCTTAAATGTTTTTCAATTTAATATGAATATGTAATAACTAATGAAGAATTCATTTAGTGTGAAGTGTGTGGTCCTTTCAATTTGGTTGTCTATCTTTCTGTCTTTTAATACAATATCAAAAGTTCAGTGGGGGTAAGACCTGGATTTTATTATCTGGCTGTGTCATTAGAAGGAGCCAGTTAACTAGTAGTATACATTTGAGCACAAAAGGTTGGTTAATGGATTGCTCTCACGAGAATTAAACTCACATCCCTCATATATCCCAAAACTACTTTACTTTTGAACCTGTAAACTAAAATGATTCTCTCAGAGGTAAGCTCTTGGATGGTTTATCTTCTTCATCAAGTTGGAGAGACCGAATCAGCGATCAAAAACACAGAGAGACAAGTCAATGATAAGCTCTTTAGAAAGGAAAAATAAACCTGAGCTTCAGCTGTACTCTATATGGATTCTTTCCTTGTATAATCTATCCTCCTATGTTCCAATGCTGATATCGATTTGCGTGTTAGAGCCCTGTTTCCTTCTTTCTCCCATGTCTTTTTAAACTGCAACATTAGAATTCTGTGTATAACCTTTGCAGTTTGATAGCTTCCATCAGTTATGTATATAATAAAATAGCAACAAAAGAGAGAGCTGAGATAACTCACCATGTAACAGTGAGAAGAAGTTCCATATACGGTAGAAGGAAATTTACTTAGGGTAGGAAGAAGTAAGCTTTCATATGATCTTTTCGCAAACCCAAGTCTGAACTAGGAGTAAATACAATCTGTCTACGGTAGAAGGATTGCATTTGCTTAGGCTAGGAAGAAGTAAGTGTATTTACATGAAGGACAAAGGCATGTGACTTTAGTCATCATCACTTTTAGTTTTTTCTTTATAACGGTATTGTCCAACACTTTATATGCGAAAAGGAATTGGACATTCAATAACTTGAGAGAGAAGGTGAAAGGACAGTTAAAAAAGGTAGCTGAAGTATCCTTAACGTTTTTCCATAGTCCATATCTCAAAACTTTAATATGTACAAAACAAAAGTTCCTCTGTATCTTTCTATGTACATGCACAGATAAATAAATGAAAACTAAAGAAACCCATGTTGGGTTTTGTATAATCTTAAAGATGGCCAAGTACGTCTTCTGCAATGCAAAACTTCAAAAACACAGTTATGGATTCCACGACCTTGGATACAGGTTGCCTAGTGGTCATGGAGATCAGAGTTCTGGCGACTCTGGTTGTTCATCCACGACCTTGGATACAGACTCATTGACTTTCTTGTTGAGTATATCCAGTGCACGACGCGACCTGCGACTGAGAGCAACTGGCTAACTCGACTAGCAACAGCCCTAGTAAGCAGGGACCATATACCAGCGGCAAGAACTCGCTGCTTTCACCACAAACTCTGATCTTATTCCTTAGAATGATAAAAAAAAGATTGGACAAAGAGAGGCACTCGATGCTGTGAAGCCAAGTCAAATACGGCAAACAAAAAAGGATGGAAAAAAAAAACAAAAAACTTAATAGTCAAATCTTAGGGAACAAAAAGAGATAACAATAATAGGTGGACGGACTAGTTGAGTTGCACTAAGCTTGGAACATAATAGCAAGCACGTGAATAAGAAAATGGGTATGCAGTTTCTTTAACAACTTGTTTCAAGGAGGATGATCCATCATCATCCACTCCTCCTCCTCCTCCAACAAAGATGTAAGCTATATCATGAGTGGCGGAACCCCTAGGGGCGTTTTTATCAAAAACCACTGCGACTTTCTTCTCCTGGTCAATGAAGAAACATGCAGAAATCCGAAGAAAGTTCCAATGGGGGCGAACGAGTTGTTTGATATTCGCCGATAAGAAAACCTTGCTGTTCCAGGACAGGGCTGCGTTGGGCTGCTCAATCGTATTAGAAATCCATATCTCCATCTGCAATGTATCATCGGACACGAATAAAACCACAAGCTGCTGCGGAGGAGGATATTCTCCTCCAACACTAGATGATGATGATGATGATAGAAGCAAAGTATCTTCAAGGTAAGCCTTAAAGGGGAGAGGCAAAGGCGGGGAGAATGTCTCTGTTGTGTAATCAAAACAGACTAAGAAACAAATGGCATCATAACTCATAGCTTCTGCTGCAAACCAGTAGGTACTTCCTTTCAAAGATAGCCCACCACGTTCACCAAAAAGTATATTCCAGTTGTCTGGACGACGAGGAGGGAGATCAAGAATCCTCCATGAATCAGAGTTGAAGTCATAGATTTTGAACTCAAAGAAATCTGGGGGATAATCAATAAATCTCAGGATTTTGTAGTGGCTACTACTATCGTATCCGAGACCATACGTGTACTTGTCCAAACNCCCCCCCCCCCCCCCCCCCAATAGGGATTCCAAACCAATAGCCTATAGTGGTCTTCTTTGGGAATGCATAACAATAAACCGTCGCAATGAAAGATGTCAAGCACGTCGATTTGATCTAGGCCAATAAGTTTACCTTCAGGATTTACAACAACAACTTCTTCTTCGTTGGAAAAATTCAGTCTCATCAACTCAACCCTATAATCCATCACCATAACCACAAGAGGGCGGTCCTTCTTCTTTGCTGCTAGATGAGCAAGGTGCTTTTTTGCAAATAAGTGATCACATCTCGACAACATGCTCCATCTTTTGCAAGTAGATCGGACGAGTCCCAGAGATGTCAACGGAATTCGACACAGAACCTCTTCCTCCATATCCCTTGGAAGATCCGACATCTTCATCATAAATCTATTTAACCCCCCAAAAACTTGTCACTATATTCCTTCTTGTCCGAACAAATTAGGTCAACAGAAAAACAAGAAGCAATTTACTTGTTGTCCTCGTTCTGTCTTGAGATTACATATTTCTTTCCGCCTCTCCCCTCGATATATATATTACGATTTGAAACTAGTTCAAAAAGCTACCGACAGAACAAACTAAAGACTCAAAAGCTCAATCCGGCTGGTTCATGTCCACAAATAACTAGACCTAAAAGCCCAAATACCTTACATAATTTGGGCCGCTAGATTTTCATATCACCACTCTACTTTGGGAATATTTTCTAATAATCCTTTTTATATAAAAAATAATATATATATATATATATATATGTATCAGAATTAACAAGTTTTCTCATTCATTTACATTTTAAGATAGATGGTTTATCTATCACTAGGATTTTTCCTGCAAAATAATAATTTTAAATATATTTTATTTTAGTTTATATTTAATTTTATCTATACGGAAAAAATAAAAAAAAATATAGTGATTTCAACTTCAATAAAATTAAAATTCTATTTTCTAAGAATAAAATTTTATTTATAGGATAATGACTATTTATTTAAATACATATACTATCTCATATATTTATAGGTATATATATATATATATATTTAATAATTTTGAATTTTCTTATTTTATTTAAATATGTTAAATTGGTAATAATCAATATGTTAATTTACTTAATGAATCAATAAATTTAAATAAAACTCCAATCAAATTTAATTAACGACACGATTATTTGATTGGTATCAAATTTAATTAACTTTTGCAGTTTGATAGCTTCCATCAGTTATATATAAAATAAAATAGCAACAAAAGAGAGAGCGCTGATATAACTCACCATGTAACAGTGAGAAAAAGTTTCATCTACGGTAGAAGGATTGTATTTACTTAGGCTAGGAAGAACCGAAGAAGTAAAGCTTTCATATGATCTTTTTCCAAACCCACGTCGGAACTAGGAGTAGAAGGGGATTGTATTTACTTAGGCTAGGAAGAAGTAAGTGTATTTACTTGAAGGACAAAGACATATGACTTGGTCATCATCATTTTTAGTTTTTTTTTAGAACGGTATGTCCAACACTTTTTATGCGAAAAGGAATTGGACATTCAATAACTTGAGAGAGAAGGTGAAAGGACAAAGTTTAAAAAGGTAGCTGAAGTATCCTTAACGTTTTTCCTAGTCCATATCTCAAAACTTTAATATGTACAAAACAAAAGTTCCTCTGTATCTTTCGATGTACATGCACAGATAAATAAATGAAAACTAAAGAAACCCATGTTGGGTTTTGTATAATCTTAAAGATGGCCAAGTACGTCTTCTGCAATGCAAAACTTCAAAAACACAGTTATGGATTCCACAACCTTGGATACAGGTTGCCTAGTGGGTCATGGAGACCAGAATTCTGGCGACTCTGGTTGTTCATCCACGTTACATCATCTGGCATCAAAGATGTCACCGGGTTGCTACCGCTCAAGTAATCAAGCGGGTTCGTAGGCTGAGCCATACTGATGCCTACCTGAGTTGTGCCTCCTCCCATCAGCATCTCGTAGTTACCGGAAGCAACAACTTGACCACTTGAACTTTCTGGCTCAAAAGCAGATTGGGAGCGGCGCAGTTGACTGCACTGCGAGAAAACAGAGAATAAGCTTTGATCCGAACTAATTCCCCTATGACTGATCGGCTCAGCGTCAGTAGCCCCCCTGATAAGTTTCAGATCTCTCTCGGTCGTCCCGGTATGACTGCCTTGGCTTGCACAACCAACACCGTTTGTGTTTGTCCACATGCTCTTAAATTGCCAGTTCTGATTTAGCAAAGGGTCACTGTTTAACAGGGGCTGAGTTGTGGTGACTCCAATCTGCGCAACACTGGTGTTGTTCAAGTCCCGCCGTTGCATCAAGAATCCACGTCCATCACAGTAAATGTTCTCTGACATGCTCCCTTGGCCATAGATATCAACTTGTCTTTGCTGGTCCAGAGACAGTCCCTGTGGTGCAGTCATCTGATGCTGGAACTGACCAGGAAATTGACTCCCCTCCATCAGATTGTTGCTGCTTCCTTCCTGCTGAAAACCAATGTTCATAATTTGTTTATGCTCCTCGTTAAGCGGGACATTAAGAAGAGAGTGAAGCTGCTCGGTGGTACCAGATGCCACACCTTGGCCTTTAAATAGAGACTGGAGGAGTTCATTCTGGTTGTTGTTAGGAAAAGAACCAAAGCTGTTGTTTGCTTTCCGCTGCAACATCGTCCTTCCATCAACTTCTTCAAGGTGTATGAAACCGTTTTTCTCTTCTTCACCACCTTCAGGATGATGGTGTATGATTGACAATCCACCACTGGGTGTGTAAGCTTGGCGGCCAGTGTAGGACTGCCTAATCCCTCCCACTGGTTGCCACACATCTCCACCAGAAGGAAACTGCAACTCTTCTTCATGGCTTGACGAAGCTTTCTCCACCTCTGGTACACAGTTTTTGCCTGCAGGAATTGCATCTTCGAGATCTGATGGGTGGGACTCACTAGGAAGTGAAGCCTGTAGGAGAGACTGGCTCTGCATGGAGCTGGAATTATCATTCGCTTCAACGTCCATTCGATTAAGGGGATGATACCTACTGGGAGAAGAATACCGTTTCTCCTCTATATCCGCTAGATTGGCTTTGTCACAATCTGGTGAGGAAACCTGTGAGGGATAGGTACCAACTTGCAAGCAGCGACCTGAACCTGGGATTTGGTCAACGTCAGACGAAGAATCCTCTGAATGGGAGTGATTTCCAGTATCTTCATCGTCCGGTGCTAAATCATCACCACTCTGATTTGGATTCAAGCTTTCTGGATCATTCCTCCGCAAGTCTAATTGAACATCATGACACTGCAGAGCAGAGTGCAGTTGTTTATCTTGTGTCAGAGAAAGTAGTTAATACATTAGAATGCAGAAACAATATATCATAGATGTTTATGGAGAAAGCAAACCTCCATCAATGGATTGAGTTTGTCCTTTAATTCTCTTTCCACAGAGTTTATTACATCTCGTTTCTGTGACTGCAACTTTTTCCAGATTGCATATGCTGCAGGAAGATCTCTAACCAGTTGGAGCCTGCATGAAACAACTGAGATTAAAAAAAAACAAGAAAAATAAATGCATTATGAAGGAAGCCGTTTGTTCAACAAGTAACACTGACCAGTGAGCGTTCAGTTTCTTCTCTTCTTCTTCCACAAACAATCCGTATGGTTGGACATCCAAATTGTTGATGTTACCCAAGATTCGATCAAGTGCTTTCAACTGAATGCTTTTACCAGACTGCTTCATGCTTGTGACATTCTGATGTTGCTTCTTGCTTATCTGAATATATAAAATGTAGTTAAATGCTTGATCACTAAGCATATCTGTTACATGAACGACAACTGCACATTCAGCCCAACAAAACACACTAACAATAGTCTGATTTCGAAACAGCTCCCAAGTTAAGGTCCTACTTTAGATCATGCAGCTATACCATGGAAATTAGAAATTTTTTGATAATTTTCAAGAAAATAAATTTGGAACTTAATGGTTGGTGATACTGAATCAATGGATCCATATGACAGTATGCGGATGAACTAATATAAACAAGAAATGCAGAGGAATAACAAACCTTAAGGTAAGACATGTATTTAGCACCATCAGTTTGCTGAATGCTATGTTTCGGTAGCTTGTCATTTTTTCTAGCTTTCACGCCCACGTTTACAGCATTCTCCGAAGCAATCAAGCGACTTTGAAAATTTTCTCTCTCTATAGCAGAACTCTTGGGCCTAAAATGGACTGGAAACTTTAGTATATAACAGCAACTGCATATACAAGTGAAAGAGTATGTTCAGCACCTTCTTTGAACCTCTCCACTCCTATCACTATTGCATGGTTTATCATCTGCATCCCCGGAACTAGACTCAGAGGCAGCAGTTAGATCATGACAACTACCATTTACATGTGCATTGCCTTCACGTGATCTCCTAAAAAAACAATGTAAGCAACAGACAATCGGTGAATCATATGTACTAGGCTCTTGTAACTGCTTGTTTACATTACACTCTTAACAGTTCTCCTTTTAAATATACAAGTCTAAAGCACTGACCCCCACATCTTAACAGCATCCTTCTCTGGATCTTTGCAGCTTTCCCATTTCTCCTTCAACATCAGCAAAGAGTCTATAATACTAGCAGAAACAATGAAAAGAGGAGTTACAATCATGTGGACAATCATTACCAGTGCTCCTGTAATCTGAATAGAGAAAAGTGCACATACTCATTATGGTATTTCTCTAGATCCTCGTAATATCTCCTTTTAGCAGCCTTCAGACATTCCTCCTGAGAAACAATTTGATCTGGATGCGCTTTGCCGGAGCAAACATTTGTTCCCCTGAAACCAAAACTTACATTCAAATTAGACCAACATCAACCAACTATACAGGCTATAACGGCAAGTTATGGAACTCGACATCATTTCAAGCCAAGACACTCTTTGGTTCAGCAATCAATCACAAAGTTCATTCTAGGGATCCAAAAAAAGTTCCAGTGTCACTGACCAATCAAGAAAGGGATTTCCAAAATGAAAATTCTCCCCATTAAGCAACTGCTCTACAACTTGCTCCACATCAATCCCTTCAGGGAGGAACTGCTGCAGATAGTTTCTTTCGTCATCAGATAGACAACCCCACCACACCTGGTGGAGATAAAAGGTGAAAACTTAGTATCTTAAACGTGTAAGCAGATTGCTACGCAAGGTCTTTTACCTCAGTAGAGAGCACCCCTGACAGATTCTCCAGCTGAAAAATTTCACGAGGGGCGGGGCATACTAGTGCCAAGAGACTCCGCCTCTTAGGAGAAACAAAATCAACAAACTCTCGAAGATACCTCGAACTTATCCCAACTTGTTCCCTCTTGGATACCACTTTACTTGGGCTGCCGTCCCATTCAAGACTGATGTGATCTCCCAAACGCAAAGCACCACCATCTGGTGGTGAACCAAGAAGCTTTTTCCTCTTGGCTCTGTAATGCTCCCTGGAGCTGAAACCAATCACATTGGCACTGCTCATCCTCTTTCTCCTCTGATCAGCTGCCATTTCTGACAAAGCCCATAGAAAAAGTAACTTAATTGTAACAAAGAAGTGAAATTTACGCACAGTGAAGAGACATCATCTGATTCAGGAGTCGAATTAGATTGAAAGTACTGACCTTTACGGCTGTATCAGGAGTGATGATCGATTGGGAAGGTGAATTCAGTCTCTTGGTCTATCTATGACAAAACCCAGAGGGAGAGAGCGAAGATTGAGGCAAGAAGAAGTACAATTTAGGAGGAGGAAAGCAATGCAATCAAAGCAAGTGGAGAAGAGAGTGATCTGTTTGAATAAGATCCTAAAAAACAGAGGCAGTAGTAATACCTATACTGAGAGAGAGAGAGAGAGATACACTCAATGGCCGTAGAGAAAAGAAGAAGCGAGAGAGATTTGTAAGGGAGGAGGAGGATAAGGCAGGGGGTGACTTTTGGACTCGTCGCCGTCAAACACCCTGCAGCTTTGCCACCACCACCACCATGGACCACTTGTTCTGTTTACACATAACCGAACCGAACCGTACCGATCTTTCCTTTCTATTGGAATAAGACCGTGGCTGGGCTTCTAAATGGGTTTTATTTCCAGCTAAATGGGTTTATAAGGCCCAATAGAAACTATTTATTTTTTTGTTTCGTCGTCCGCCAAAACTAATCTTTGGAGGGAAACTGAAAGGTTGCAACATCTGGAAAAAGGACATAATTGTCCGAAAAATAAACAAAAAGGGCGAAAATATCTCCTTGTTGTCTGCACAAGCCTTCGTCTCTGGAGCTTCTTCTCATCAGTCTCGACTCTTCAGTCTCTAGTCTCCGGACAACAATTTACAGGTTCGTTTATTTCCCCCATTTCATTTCATCTCCAGATTGTTGAATCTCCTCCTTGCCTTGATCGTGTCTCGATTTTGAAACCCTAACGTGTCGGATTGTGATTGTATTAGGGTTAAATTAACCAAATGGCTAGAAAAAGGGGGCGAGCAAAGAGTCCCACTGAGCCAAAGGAGCGTCGATCGAGCTCACGTGTTCAGGAGCAGAGACAGAAGGAGCGAGACGAGAAGGAGCGCTTAGCACTGGAAAGGGTCAAGTTCCTCAGCGATCAAAGCTCTGAACAACCTTGTGATGGTGATGATGCCAACAAGGAAGAGGTGGAGGATCCAGTCCCTGTGATGAGCCCCACCAACGAGGGAACCCTAACTACAACAATGCATAGAGGAAAGAATAAAAGTTCGGATTTTTACGCGAATGAAGATGATCCTCACGTTAAAGTCAGGATGAATCTTCGGTTCTTCAACACCCAATATCTCCTTATGGTTCAGGTCTGTGCATTTTCCTTCTTTTTTGTTTTTTGTTTTAAATTCTCCAGCGATTGTGTCTGATGTGTTGTTGTTGACTTGTGTTGGTTCATTGTTGTCTATAGGCTAAGCTGATGAGACCTGACTTGAAGGGGATCACTGAGGCAAGTATTGTTACGCTGCTAAGCTTAATGTCTTACAATTTACTTTTATTTTCTTGCACTTTATGGATTATGTAAAACCTTCACTGTATGTTGTTCACCTAAGCCTAAAATTTTTTTTTTCCAGGTGATGAAAGCAAATGCGGTTTTGTACCCAAGAAAAAGGATAGGTGACCTTCCAGGTTGGTTGGTTAATGGATTGTGCTTTTTTTTACAACTTTGTTTCTTTTGTTACAGAGGTTTGATATGATATCCTCTGATCACATTGGCTTGTAGGTATTGACGTTGGACATCAGTTCTATTCAAGAGCCGAAATGGTTGCTGTTGGCTTCCATAGCCATTGGCTAAATGGCATCGATTATATGGGAGAAGATTACCAAAAAGTATTCCTCTTTACCGTATTTTTTACGGTACATTGTAATCTCTCATTATTCATTGATTTCACTATTTTCTTTTTCCCTGCAGGAGTATCGTGACTACCACTTTCCTCTCGCTACTTCTATTGTTATGTCGGGACAGTATGAGGATGATCTTGACAATGCCGATGTAGTGACTTACACTGGTCAGGGAGGCCATAACTTAACTGGTGATAAACGTCAGTACAAGGATCAAGAGTTAGTCCGAGGGAATTTGGCCCTAAAGGTCCTGCAGTTTACTTTCTTATAATTTAAGTTTTTACTTTCTTGTGCACCATGGTCTTACGTATTACTTGCTTCCGTTATAGAATTGCTTTGAAGATGAGGTGCCTGTCAGAGTTATTCGTGGCCACGATTGTAAAAGTAGCTATTCCAAAAAAGTATACACTTACGATGGATTGTACAAGGTACTCGTGCATATATATCCCTTTTGAATTCTCTTTTTATCTGTAATGTAAATTTTTAGAGGTCAATATTTTTGTTCTTAATTCATTGGTGGGGACTGCCTTGCCTATTTCGTATAGGTTGTAAAGTTCTGGGCTGAAAAGGGAGTTTCAGGATTTACAGTGTACAAGTATCAATTGAAACGAATAGAGGGACAACCAGAACTAACTACTAATCAGGTATGTCTGTCTGTTCTCTTGTCTTATATATTATTATGATAGCTGCTATCTATTAGATCTTTCTGTATTCTATAAGTTTGAATATCTGCTGCAACATTGTGTCTATAAGTTACTTCAAGTCCACATAGTTCTTGTATGCTATGAATAACAAACGTAGGCCACTCAGAAGACAGCTTGCAAACTAAATAAATCGCTTTAAAGCCTGTATTTGAATGCTCTGGATTCTAAAATTGCTTCTGTTTCCTTGGCAATGTTAACTATGGCCTAATGAATGCATACGATTACTACAAACTGATCTGTTTTCATGCACTCTATTCTACTTCTGTTGCTTGTCATTGCAGGTCAATTTTGTGCGGGGACGCATTCCAAAGTCTACTTCAGAGATTCAAGGGTATTTGTTTAACTTTTCTCCATGTAGTATTTAGTACCCAATTAGTTTCATTTTATCATTAAATAATGCCTATTGTTTTGTGAAGGTTGGTATGTGAGGACATCTCTTACGGGCTAGAATCTAAGCGCATTCCAGCCACTAATCGTGTGGATGAATCACCAATTTCACCATCAGGCAAGTTGAAATCCTGATTTCATTATTATTTAATTGACGATTATTACACGAGCTGAGTTATCCTCTTGTCATGTCTCAGGGTTCACATATATCACTTCTTTGAAGATTGAGCCCAATGTCAAAATTCCAAAGAGCTCGGCTGGGTGTAGCTGCCGGGGCAGCTGCACTGATCCAAAGAAATGTGCCTGTGCTAGGCTTAATGGTGGAAACTTTCCATATGTCGACCTTAATGATGGCAGGTGAAATTTCTTGTTCATTAGTTTGTGTGACCTATGCGTGTAATGTTTTGAACTGGAGTTTGCAATGAGAGGAATAAATACTGCGATTGCCTCTTCAGTCTTATACTTCTTTTCCATGAGTATCGATTCTTGATTTTCTGTCTTTTTCATTTTCAGATTAATTGAGCCTCGAGATGTTGTATTTGAATGTGGTCCAAACTGTGGGTGTGGGCCTCAATGTGTCAACAAAACCTCTCAGAAGAAATTGAGATTTCATCTGGAGGTATGTTTCGGTCAAAACAAGACCTTGATAACTAACTAAAGCTAGATTTTGTTTGAGGAGAATGAACAAGAGTACATTTAGACTTCATTATATAGTCTGTTATTTTTGACGTTTTTTTGGAACCAAAGCTTTTTATGTAGTCTCCCTTTGGTTTATTTGCTGTGGCTTCATCACATAGGTCTTTCGTTCTCCAAAGAAGGGTTGGGCAGTTAGATCATGGGACTTCATACCAGCTGGATCACCAGTATGTGAGTACATAGGAGTCCTCCGTAGAACTGACGATGTAGATACTCTTACTGACAACGACTACATATTTGAGATTGACTGTCAACAGACAATGCAAGGTCTTGATGGAAGACAGGTAGCATAGAGAAAATATTATTTTCCTATGTGATCATTGTTTAATCAATCATTTTGTGTTGAGGAATATCTTGTTTTTTCTTGCAAACAGAGAAGACTAAAGGACGTAGCTGTACCAACTGATAACAAAAGCAGTGAGAGCAACGGAGATGAGAATGTCCCAGAGTTCTGCATCGATGCTGGTTCAATAGGGAACTTTGCTAGGTTCATAAATCACAGCTGTGAACCAAATCTATTTGTCCAGTGCGTCCTGAGTTCTCACCATGATATAAAGCTTGCCCGTGTGGTTCTTTTCGCAGCAGACAACATTCCACCACTGCAGGTACTCAGAAACACATCTCTCTGGAGTGACTGTCTCGAAATTGCTCTTTATATTGAGAACCTTAAAGCATTCTCTTGTCTCTATTGTAGGAGCTGACGTACGACTATGGATACACGCTTGACAGCGTCCATGGGCCGGACGGGAAGGTGAAAAAGCTAACTTGCTACTGTGGAGCAGTAAAATGTAGAAAACGCCTCTACTAGCAAGGAGTTAGAAGAATCTGCATGGCCTATTTGGTAACATATTTTGTTGTATGGAAATCTGTAAGACTACATGAACATATTTTTGGGGGAGTACATGGCAAAACTATCTCCCAAGCGGATCCCCTTAACAATGTTGTTGTAGGGACTAGAGCATTATTCTTCTGCAGCGAACATTAACTATCGCTGCCTTGTTGGGCATTGTTGCCCCTTCCTGAACCCTTTTATGTCAGTGGCATATAACTTGTAAGGCGAACAGTACATAAACCTTATATTTATTGATGGTTTTAGTCTCTTAGAACTTGTATTTGTCTATTACTTGTGTTAAATTAAGTAGATTTGACTCTGCTCCTCTCACTTACCTGCTTCCGCCTCATAGTCATTCACATCCTTGGTGTAGTAGTGCAACTTTGTCTTCAGTATGCTCCCGTTAACGGGCTGGATTGAAGCCCAGTTAACATAGTAGGCTTCTTGGTAGGTTGGGCCCCCTTTTAACATAAAGTTCCACGCGTCCGCGTGCTTGCTGCTGCAAGCTGCAGAATAATGTTGTTTTCTGGGATGATTTTGTTTGATATATGATGATGTGTATGTTGGAGCTAACCTCCATTCTAAGGTTTGTATATGGATAAGGACCACATTATTAAAAGTAGAGCAATGTGACTTATTATTAAAGAACAAGGCAAAAAAAAGGACAACACTATCAGAAATAAAAATATTAGCTTTGAGGGTTTTAAAGAGCAACTCATTTCTTCTTCATCGCCACTCTAACTGAGTTGACTGAACACAGTTAGAGGGAATGGATCTTGTCAAGTTTCTCTGTTGGGTTGTTTTGTTACTGGGAATCTTCTCAAGGGTGGAATCAAGGTACATGGTCTACAATACTTCACATACAACGGTCCCTGGTAAACTCAATGTCCATGTGGTTCCTCATTCCCACGATGATGTTGGTTGGCTCAAGACCGTTGACCAGTACTATGTCGGCTCTAACAACTCTATCCAGGTCAAATGCTTTTCTTTTATCTTGATTCTTATGGATCAGATTCTGCTGTACACTTATCTTGTTTTTGTGTGTTTGCTCATAGGTTGCTTGTGTTCAAAATGTGCTGGATTCAATTGTTCCTGCGCTGCTGGCTGATAAGAATCGCAGATTCATTTATGTTGAACAGGTAAATTTAGTTTCTTTCCTTTTTTTTTTGTTTCCTTATTAGATTCATGGAAAGTTGTTAGCTTTTATGAAATGAAGATTAGGGCAGAACAATCACAAATTCACAATCTTTGTGATGAATGCAGGCGTTTTTCCAGCGATGGTGGAGAGAACAAAGTGAGGAAATCAAAACTATTGTGAAGGGACTTATACGCTCAGGCCAGCTAGAGCACATGTATGTTTCATGTGTTCTTGAACTCAGCTCTGTCTGTATCACACTTGTTCTTGTCTCTTATAATAAGTTAACATTGCCTCTTCTGCAGAAATGGTGGTATGTGTATGCATGATGAAGCAGCACCACACTATATAGACATGATTGATCAGACGACTCTGGGGCATCGTTTCATTATCAGAGAGTTCAATGTGACTCCAAGAATCGGTTGGCAGATTGATCCTTTTGGACACTCTGCAGTGCAGGCTTACTTGCTAGGCGCAGAAGTAAGCTAAGCTCCTCTTTGGAACCTTTCTATGTATATTTCTTCTGGATTCAGAGGTGTGAAGATGTTTGTTTACTGATTTTAACGCAGGTTGGATTCGACTCAGTCTTTTTTGGTCGGATAGATTACCAAGATAGGGAGAAGCGTAAAGGGGATAAGAGTCTTGAAGTTGTCTGGCGAGGCTCCAAGAGTCTCGGTTCTTCTTCACAGATTTTTGCTGGTGCTTTCCCTAAGAACTACGAACCTCCACCTGGTGGCTTCTACTATGAAATCACGGATGATTCCCCCGTTGTCCAAGTATTTTTCCTTGGCAGCTGATTACTATTTCTTGTTATATTTTATTCTGTTTCTTATGATAAGTTTGGTTCTTAATCTGTGAAGGATGATCCGGACCTGTTTGATTACAATGTTCAAGAGCGAGTCAATGCCTTTGTAGCTGCAGCTTTAGATCAGGCCAACATTACTCGAACGAATCACATTATGTTCACCATGGGAACAGATTTCAGGTACCAGTATGCACACACCTGGTTTCGACAAATGGACAAGCTTCTTCATTATGTTAACCTCGTAAGTTCATCCAGAGAGCTGTTAAGTTCCTCTTTATGTTTCCAGATGTTTTTAACTCGTGGACCGTTGCTTGTTGCAGGATGGGCGTATCAATGCTCTCTACTCTACTCCTTCCATTTACACAGATGCAAAACACGCGGCGAATGAGGCTTGGCCCTTGAAAACAGAGGACTATTTCCCGTGAGTTTGGATCTTAAATTGTCTAACTCCTTGATACAGGTTTTAACTTAGAAACTGAACCATCTTCACTTCAGTTACGCAGACCGTATAAACGCTTACTGGACTGGATATTTTACAAGTAGGCCAGCGCTTAAGCGTTATGTCAGAGTGATGAGTGGCTACTACTTGGTATTTGTTCTTCCACTTTCCTAATAGTACTGTTGAAGTTGTATATTTATTCATGTGTGTTACTTGGGGTGATTAGGCGGCAAGACAGCTCGAGTTTTTCAAAGGGAGAAGTGAGAAGGGTCCGAATACAGATTCGTTAGCAGATGCCCTAGCAATTGCTCAACATCATGACGCTGTTTCTGGTACATCGAAACAGCATGTGGCTGATGATTATGCCAAAAGACTAGCAATAGGCTATGTGGAGGTAGTGTGCTGAATTGCTCTGTGAATTGTGGTTCTCTAATGGCTTGTTTGCTATTATATGTATGTAAATAAGACTCGTTGACCTTGCAGGCCGAGAGTGTGGTTGCCACTTCTCTTGCTCATTTGACTAAACTAGACCCTGCTACCATCCAACAGGTAACTATTCTCCTCGCTAATACAATTTTCTCAGAAGAATCTTATCAATAAGACTTACATTACATCTATTCTTCTTAGTAATAGTTTGGCTTTTCTTCTTTCAGTGTTTGCTGCTGAACATAAGTTACTGCCCCGCAAGCGAAATCAACTTATCCGAGGGAAAAAGTTTGGTAAGCAGAAAAGTGTTGTCCCCATCAGTTTTCATCTCATCTATTATAGCTATCTGTGCCTCCTTCCTGACTTGGACTTCTTCTTCTTCTTGTTTGCAGACCGTACTGGCTTATAACCCACTTGGATGGAAGCGAGTGGACATTGTCCGACTTCCTGTGAGTCAATCAAGTTCTTGTTCGTTAAAAATCACTATATGTGTGAACAACTACTATATGACGGTTCTTTGATAGGTTGTGGACGGAAACATTGCGGTGCATGACTCTGAGGGACACGAAGTTGAGTCTCAACTCGTTCCATTTACGGATGAATATGCGGCCTTAAGGAACTATCATGTGGAGGCATACTTAGGTCATGCCCCAACACAGGTGCCGAAGTATTGGCTTGTGTTCTCGGCCTCTGTGCCTCCTCTTGGTTTCACTACTTACACTATCTCCACTGCTAAGAAAACAGGTACAATGGTGCAGAGATATCTGTTAAGTCTAATGGAACAAGTTGGAACTTGATCACTATCACTTTTTGTTCTAAATTTAGGTGGATATTCTAGCAAATCACATGTCTCCAGATACCCAAAAGGCGAACAGTCAACTGTTGACGTTGGTCATGAGCATCTGAAGCTTAGTTTCTCCACTGATCAAGGGAAAACAATCAGTTATTTTAACAGCAGAACCTCGGTATGTCTTAGTACTTAAACATTGTCTGGCAATGGTCCTTAGAAGTTTCTGACAAATCTCATTTCACTTGTGAAGATGACAGAGCCACTTAAACAGACGTTTAGCTACTACTCTTCATACAATGGAACAAATGACAAAGAACCTCAGGTAAGCGGATATCTTTTATTTTCTTATATTTTCCACACTAAAGTTCAGTACACTTACTCCAAGTGTCTGGTCTTCTTGTCTGGTTTGCAACCACTAGAACTCGGGTGCGTATGTTTTCCGTCCAAATGGCACATTCCCCATCAAACCCGAAGGAGAGGTTTGTACTCACTTCTAAAAAAACTTCTTAAAAGTATTGATCTTCAGAACGAATATTTAATGTTACGCACTGTCTTGATCTTCAGGTTCCTTTGACTGTTATACGTGGGTCACTGGTGGATGAAGTTCATCAACAGATAAATCCATGGATCTCTCAGGTACCTATGCGTCACTGTGTTCTCTTTCCCACTGAATTGTCTCTCAGGTACCTATGCTTTCAGCTTGTCTGACTTGATAATTGTCTGTAGGTCACTAGAGTTTACAAGGGCAAGGAGCATGTGGAAGTTGAATTTATTGTGAGCCTCATACGTTAACTTATCCCTTTACCACTTTTCATGTCATATATTCCATTGTAAAGGCTTTAGCATTGTCTGGGTCTGTAGGTTGGTAATATTCCGATTAAAGATGGAGTTGGCAAAGAAGTCATAACCCAGATCTCTAGTTCCCTGAAAAGTGACAAAACTTTCTACACAGACTCAAGTGGCCGTGATTACATCAAAAGGGTATGATCTCCGTTTTCTCTTGTAACACCGTTTAATATCATCAGGTTAAGGATCTGTATTCTTCTCTTGTGCCCTTGAATAAACTAAAACCTTGTTTTGCAGATCCGTGATTATCGGTCAGACTGGAAGCTAGAAGTCAACCAACCTGTTGCAGGAAATTATTACCCGGTATGGAGATCACTGACATTGATCCAGTAGTTTACAGTTCTATGCAAATGATCAGTTGCATATAACTTCTATATTCTTCTCAGATAAATCATGGAATATACCTGCAAGACAGTCAGAAGGAGTTCTCAGTGATGGTGGACAGAGCGATTGGAGGGTCGAGCATTGTGGACGGACAAGTTGAGCTTATGCTTCACAGGTATTGAGCATAGTCATTAGTCAATATCAAAAATTTCATTATCCTTCTCTCCATGGCTCTAATCAGAGTATCACCTCAAATCACAGGAGACTGCTCCTTGATGACTCCAGAGGTGTTGCGGAGTCTCTAAACGAGACAGTGTGTGTTCAAAACAAGTGTACTGGACTAACTGTAAGGACATACATGACAAAATTATCCACTTCAAGTACACGTTGTTTCTCCTGGTCTAAGTTTGCAGATTCCGAAATTTGTACAGATCCAAGGAAAATATTACTATAGAATCGATCCATCTGGAGAAGGTGCAAAATGGCGACGAACTTTCGGACAAGAGATCTACTCCCCACTCCTCTTGGCCTTTGCTCAACATGTGAGAAACCAAGAGTAAAATGAATAACCAGAATGCCACTATGTAGCTGGCCCAGAGCATTTATACAACGTATGTTAAAATGTTTCAGGATGATGGGAAGCCGATGAGTTTTGGTGCAGCATCATTCTCTGGGATTGATTCATCCTACAGTTTGCCGGACAATGTCGCACTTCTGACCCTGCAGGTGCCTCTTTTGTAGACTCAAAAGTCATAGATCAAAGTTCTTGTTGGTTGAGCGCCTTTTTAAAGGAAATCATTGGTTGAGCTGAGTTGATAACTTTCTGTTCACAATTGTTTTTTTTTTGGCTGACATGATTTCAGGAACTGGATGATGGGAATGTGCTCCTGCGTCTAGCTCATCTTTATGAGGTATTAATAACTAATATCAAGTCCTGTCTGTGCGGTTGGTAGTAGACTAAAGCATTTGAGGTTGTGGAATCAGGTGGGAGAGGACAAAGATCTTTCAGGAGTGGCAAGTGTGGAACTGAAGAAGCTTTTCCCCGGAAAAAAGGTAACGAGCATTTTTTTTTAAAAAAAAGATGGCGTTGTTTTGAGGTGGAAGATAATGAAAAAATAAACCTGTGTTGCAGATAGCGAAAGTTACGGAGATGAGCCTATCAGCAAACCAAGAAAGAAGTGTAATGGAGAAGAAGAGGTTGGTGTGGAAAGTACAAGGTGAAGCTACTGATGGAGAAATGAAGAATGTGAAGAGAGGGAGAGAAATAGATCCAAGAAAGCTAGTGATGGAGCTTTACCCTATGGAGATTAGGACAGTGTTGATCCGCTTGGAGCGTCCATCTTCCCACTCTCGCATTTACAGATTCGATGCTTGATGCTCAAGCAAGCCTAAATAAGGAATAAGTAAGTTTCAAGAATAAAGAGTCTCAATCTTGTTCCTCTTGTAATTTTACTTTAGACGTTTAGTAACTTAATAAAAAGGTGAGTTGAGTTCACATAACTTAACCATTATGCTATCAACAAAGAATACATCGATTTTTTATTCATAAGAAGAAAGCGTTGCTTGCAAAACAAGAAAGAAAGAAAGAAGCTACTACGTTCTTCGCTTGGCGGTGGCGGTTGAAGAGGAGGAAGTGTTGCCTTCAAAGAGCTGGTCGATGAGATCCTCTATGTCCTCAGGCTGGTACTTGACATACTTCTCTGTCTGACGACCAGGATCCAAGTACTGTCCAAACCTAGCCATGAAGGCTCTGTAAGCAGGTATCATAACTGCGGTTATAGAGACTCTCAGCTCGCTCTGAAGCTGCTCATCGTTCACAACCCACGTGGTCTGCGTCTTGTGTATCTCATCAAAAGTCGCATTGAAGCTCTTGAACCTCTCTTTAAGATTAGGCTTCACTATCTTGTTGTTATGCATAAGCCCCTCGTGTCCCAAGAATCCAAGCAGCTTCCCCCACGTCTCTCTCTGGTAGTTCTTGTGATAAGTCCTCAGCTCTGACGACCTCTTCCTGCACCACGTGTCCCCCATCACCTCGTGTATCTCAGCAGATCCTTTGATCTTCTGCACTATGTATCTCCCGTTGTTCATCATGAAGATGCAACTCAGCGGTACGTCTTTGTACAGCTTCGACTTCGCCTCCATGTTCCCGTCTAGTGAGTCCATGATCCTCATCAGCTGGTTCGCGAAGGCTCTCTCCGTGTTAGACTCCTCCTCCTCTTCCTCCATCTTGGAGTGAGACTTGAACACTTGCTCCAACGTGTCTTTGTATTCGCACGAGTACTTGAGGTAGTTCATTGTGTACCTCGTCAAGGGATGCACCGCGCCTCCCGGCACAGGGGTCTTGCTAGAATCTGATTTGATTGAGTTCTCAAGATCAGAGAATATGTTGATAGCACTCTCTCCTAAGCGGGAGCGAGCTGTGGTCACCTCGCTTCTCAGCTCGCCGCGGAGCTCCTCAGGGAAGAGCTCCTCCATGGCTGGGAAGCTGTCTCTGAGAGTCTCGTAGATGTCAAGAATCTTGAAGAGCTTTTCAGTGGACCGCTTGGTCATGGCCACGGCCTCTGCGAATCCCAAAAACTGGATGGCTAACCCGTGCGTGATAAGGCAGAACAAGCTTCCTTTGTCCTCTGGAAAAATCTTCTCAGCTAGTTTGAGCTCTCCAGGGAAGAAGAGGGAGGCACAGTTCTTGACAGTCTTGTTCCATATAGGTATCTCTCTCTCGAGTTCTCCCCAGCTCATCTTCTGCACCTCGTCGATGCTCACTTTCTCAAACTCACATTCCTGTTTCAACGTACGCATCAAGATGTTCCTCCTCCCTATTAGATAAGCCTCTCTACATTCACATCCGTACCCTGCTCCTTTCATCTTCTCAACTATCTTCCTCAGCAACACAACCACCTCTTCCGAGTAACCAGGGTATTCAATCTCCTTATCCCCGTCTTCCGGAACGTTTACCTGCAAAGGCCGGTTCTAAGATTACGGAGGCATTTTGTTAAAATAATTTTCTTTTTTTTTCATAATTTGGAGTCTATGTCCATGTAAAAAATCTCTAAAATTTACAGGATCCAGGCCAATGTTTCATTAGCCTATGTCCAGATCTGGTCATGTGTACCTGGTCTTGGTCCTGATCTTGCGAGTCGCTGTGGTGGTCTTGTTGGCTGCTGTTGTTGTCCTCCGTGACCACCACATGCTCCTTGATCACAGACTCTTCTAAAAGGAGACGAAACTCGTCTTCCAAGAATGCCATTGCACGCTGCTGGATTGATCCAGCGTGGTTGATCAAGGACTCGTGATGGTCCAAACAAGATTTGGTGTTGAGCAACAGCTCCATAAGCTTTGAGACACGATCCACAGCCTCAAGAAGAGAAGAGACCTCCTCTGGATCTTGATACCACGTTGTTGTTTTAGAGTCGCCAGCAGAGTCGTGTTTGGAGAGTTTGTCCTCAAAGAGATCCAAGAACTTGCCAACGAACTGTGGGATCTGAAAATAACCATCCTCTCCTCCTTTCTCCTCCTCGGTGCTGTTGTCTTTGTGCTCCTCTTTGTGAAGGGAGAGACTCGTGAGAAGCTGGTCGAGTTCTTCTGACAAGGACTCGATGGTTTGAGGGATCTCTGGTGTTGGTGCTTCTTCTTGTCCTAATGGTGAGTTAACCTTGTCGGCATTGTCTCCTTGGTTGTGATCTGTCTCGGCGTTACCAACATTGACATTCTCTTTGTTAATGCCATCCTCATGATGGACATCAACTGGGGGAGGAGCGTCTGAAACGATGTCTGCTTTCTCCTCTTCCTTAGATTTGTCATTATGATCATCCGCGTGATGAAGATCAGGGTCCTTGTCGTTCTTCTCCATAGCTTATAATTATTATTATTTACGTAAAGCTGAAAAATGGTGAAGTGATGGTGAGAAAAGAGAGATTCATGTGTTTGTGTTTTCGTTTATTTTGTGTGGTTAGAGAGGCGATGAAGATGGTCTCAATGGATGAATCGAAGAAGTAGGGGAGCCTTGACTTTTTCTTTCATCTCGACACCAATATCGTGTATATACTATTTTTAACCTGCAAAAAAGTGATTAGTTAACTCTTTTAATCTTGTTATAAAATGAATATACATTAGCCGAAATATTTAAAATTTAAATGCATTTTTCTCGACGATCTAAATGCATTTTTTGAACAATTATTTGATGATTGAAAGCGGGTAACGTGGTGACTATGGTGCGCACGCATGTTCCTAACACAACTCTATATATACGTGCATGCATAAACCATTTTCTATTTATTTATGTATAACTTTTCAAGTTCAAAAAGAAAAAAATCTTGACTCCCAAAAAGTTGTGCGGTTTATCTGTTTTTAGTGAAAATTGGTAATGATTTTAGTTTAAATTTAAGTAAGGAAAAAATATAGCAGAGTGGCAATTAATAATAGAGAAATTAGGTTCTATATACACAGAAAAATCCATAATTAAGAAACTACCTTAACCACTATTCAATTTTTAATATTCCAATATTATCCCTATACTCTAGTCATCTCTCTTCTTTTATCGTGTCTCTCATCTCCTCTCATATTCTTCTTTCTTCTCCTCTCTCTTCTGAATCATATACATGTTCTTGATAATGGTTTAGTCAAGCTAACTAATTAAAATTATAAGTTTGAATTTTAATTCAGTCTGATTCCCACTAACAAGATTAGAATTTATTCTGATTTCTATCAACATCATAATATTATTCTCATCACATCTGACCATTTCCACCACTTTATATTTATAATCATAATTCACTTTCAGTGTCCAATCTCAATAGCAATTTTTCTGGACTGTGGTCTTTTTTCGTTGCGGTTGGATGACTTGCTGGCGTTGACAAGTTCGTCAACCATGGTTTAGGCGGTGGTTGCTTGATTAAAAGTTTGTGAAATTGTTTTTCTATTTAGATAATATATATGTTAGTCAATATTTTTATTGGTCAACTGATATTATTTATGTTTAAGATATACATGTTTTGTTAGCTGTTAAAAACAAATGCATATAACTGATAAAATATTGATGCGATGTAACTAAATATATATCATTAGCTGATACACGAATTATTAACCGTTGCATGATTTATTAGTTGTTACAAACAAATTAATTCTAATTGATAAGATGTCATAACATAGTTTAATTAACTGCTACACAGTTTAGTGATCGATATCTAATTTGTTAGCTAATACGTTTCTTGGATACATAGCTTATTAATTGATAAGTGTACTAGTTAACGAACTTTGTATCTGCTAATAAATAAAGTATCTACAACAAATCATGTTATCTGTTAAGTATAGTTTTCCTAATAAACAAGTTATGCACTAACACTTTATATAACGTCTAAGCGAAAATATTAGAACGAATTGCACATTCCCAAGTTGCTGAAACCATGCAATCAATCGTGGTTCCTAATTCCAATGTTTTATGAGGAGATTCATATATTAGGGATGGTGTTAAGGATGAGATGAGGAAAAGGAGGAGGTGAACAGTAGTTGGTGCCAGAACGAGCTAATACAGGCTGTTGAGGACTTCACTATGTAGACTTCTTTCTCTCGCATCACTTCCACCTGCAAAACTTTTCTGTAATTGTTGAAGTAATTTTTGAGGGGATTCTGGTCGGTGAAACAGAGAAACAAAGCTGTGAAAATTAAAGTTTGAATTTTTAAAATCAGGTTTCAGAAATGAGAAGAAGAGGAAAATAGTTTTCTAAAATGGTAAACAATAGAATAAAAAAAGTAGTAATATTTCTGTAAGAATTGTTTTGGACAAAGATTAGATGAAGAAAAAGGAAGAAGAAGAAGAAGATGGAATATGAAAAGAGTTAAGATCGATGAAAAAAAATGAAGATGACGATAAGATGAGTGTAGGGGCAGTACTGGAAGATCAAGTAAGAAAAGCTACAGGGATATGAAGTTTTAAACGCGTGAGGGTATTTACCTAATATTAGTTGATGTTGTGTATATTCAGCCAATTCTCTCTTAATAATAAGAGAAATATAAAGAAAAGGAGAAAAGAAAGAAAAAACATAATGCAGCTACTAAAGCAAAATAAATAAAAAAGAATGGCGAAAAAGGCGACAAAAAAGCAGTTACTTTTCCTACAGTTTCTCACCACGTTCTATGTGGTTGATGATAATTTTCTCAACATTGGGGTGGCTCCTTGTGCAGTTTCGCCCACGATGTTGTCTCTCCCCATGATTCCGTTGCGAAGGAGTTGTGATGAAGTGGTTTCAGAACGGTTACAGAGGAGATGGATATATATTCGAAGTTTGAATCAAGAATATACATATCTTTTCCTCTTCATTCTCCTTGAAAAACTACTTCTCTGGTTGTGGAGATCCTTTCTTTTCCCAATGGCAGAAAATATTCGAAGATCCTTACAAGATATTACTCTTGGTGCTGAAGATGAACCTTTTGTCCTACCATCGGAAGTGGTGAGACAAGCAGAGGAAGAGAATCGCTTCATCCTCATTGGTCGCCCGGTGATGCCACGAAAACAAAACCTTCGAGCAATCATTGCAACGATGCCTCGTACTTGGGGTTTTGAAGGTTTGTTTCGTGGACGGATCATTGAACACAGACGTTTCCAGTTCGTCTTTCCATCGGAGGAAGCTATGGATATGGTGATGAGGAGAGGCCCATGGGCGTATGCAGAGCGTATGTTGGTTCTTCAGAGATGGACTCCAATGATGGATATGGAGATGCTCAACTACATTCCATTTTGGATCCAGATCAGAGGCATTCCCCTGCAGTACATGTATCGGATGGTGATAGTCAGTATTGCTCGGGAGTTGGGAGAGTATATCCAGATGGATTACAATGAAGAAAATGGAAGCCGACTTGAGTTTGTGAGAGTACGGTTGAATTGGAACGTGAACAATCCCCTCAAATTTCAGAGAAACTTCCAGTTTGTGAGAGGAATCAACACTCTACTCAAGATCCAGTATGAAAGGCTCTGGGGCTTCTGTGAGGTATGTGGTTTGATCACGCATGATTCGGGGGCTTGTCTGATTCAGAATGGAGGTCCTGGCCAACCTGATGAAGATAATGATAGTGGCGGTGAAGAAGCAGATGTCGAAATGGTTCCCAACCGTGGCGTTATTATTGAAGAAATTGTTGAGGCTGAGAATCAAGGCGAAGCGACTGAAGGGGCTGATGGACAACAAGTAGAGGGAGTTGCTGAAGCAGAAAATCTGGTTCAAGAAGAGTATGAAAGCAACATCAGAGCTTTGGAAGAGGAGAATGATGATGAATTCCTGTGGAGTGGAGAGGCTATGCCAACGATGTTCTCTGGTGAAATGGAAGCAGATGAGATGTATAATCCGTTGTACCCTAATGGTCAACACATGCCGAGAGAAACTGCTACTGAAGCAGTTCTTAAGAGGAAAGCTTGGATTGCCTCAGCTACTGATACCGTGAAGTTCTTCTATGGTGAGAGTAGTCGCAGGAATGAAGGAAAACGTAAGAAGATGGATGGAACAGAGCAGAGAGAGACGATTGATGATGAAGATGGTGCAACAACTACAACCAACACAGTGAGAGGCGCGGTGGTCCCTGAACCACCTCTACCGCCATGAGGACAGCCTGCTGGAACTGTCGAGGTCTGGGCAATGACTCGACGGTTCGACGCCTTAAGGAGATAGATCGGAAATATCTCCTGGACGTTATATGCCTTTCCGAAACCAAGCAACAAGATGATGTTATTCGAGATGTTGGTGCTCAGTTGGATTGCTTGTCTTACGTATCTGTTCCTCCTTTAGGTTTAAGTGGTGGTCTAGTTATCTTTTGGAAATCTCATGTTCAGTTGCAAGTTCTATTTCAATCCCCTAATGTAATCGATTGTCAAGTTCAAGTTAATGGAATCTCTTTCTACTTGTTGTTTGTATATGGTCACCCGGAGCCTAGTCTTCGTTGCCACACATGGGAGAAATTAGAACGACTTGCCATTAACAGGAGGAATGAATCATGGATAGCTCTTGGGGACTTTAATGAAATATTAGGGAATCATGAGAAAGATGGAGGTAGAAGTCGACCAGAAACTTCTTTTACTGATTTCAGACAGATGATGAGAACTTGTGAGTTTGTAGATTTACCATCAGTTGGTGACAGATTCTCATGGGTTGGACAGAGAAGAAACCATCTTGTCAAGTGATGTCTCGGTCGTACGATGGCTAATCCTAAATGGTTGGAGGAGTTCCCTGCTTCTCAAACAGAATTCTTGGAAATTGGTGAATCAGATCATAGACCACTAGTAACGTTTATAGCTACTGAACGTGAGGAACCCAAGAAGTGCTTCAGGTTTGATAGCAGAATGATCACAAAAGAAGGTTTTGCAGAGACAGTTCGTAATGGATGGACTGGTTCAGGGCAGATGCAATTTTTACAGATTCATTTGGCTCAACTTTTAAGTCGATGTAGGACTTACATCTCTCGATGGAAGAGACAGAATCGATATAACTCGAAAGAGAAAATAGAGATATTACGAGTCTTACTAGATAAAGCTATTACCTCAGCAACAACGAGCCAGGAGAGGAGAACAGAGCTCAAAGCAGAGTTGAACCAAGCTTATGTTGATGAGGAAACTTATTGGAAACAGAAAAGCAGGATCAACTGGTTAAGATCGGGTGATCGAAATACTAGTTATTTCCATGCTATCACCAAAGGAAAAAGAGCTCGGAACACCATTTCTGTGATACAAGATGATCAAGGAGTTGCCTATAGAGGCCATAAGGAGATTTCAATAGTAGCTGCTAAATACTTTCAAGACTTGTATTCATCTGAAGGAATTAACCCAACACTGTATGAGGAAGTTTTTCGTGGTTTTCAGAGTAGAGTAACTACTACAATGAACAATGATCTTATACGACCGATTACTGAAGATGAAGTCTACATAGCAGTCATGGACATTGGCCCACATAGAGCTCCTGGACCAGATGGTTTCACTGCAGTATTTTATCACAACTATTGGGGAGAAATTAAAGCTGAGGTGATGAAGGAGATACAGAGCTTCTTTGATACGGGTCAGATGGACTGCCAGCTAAGTCATACTAATATCTGCCTCATACCTAAAGTCTATCCTCCTATTACTATGAAGGAATTCCGCCCGATTGCACTATGTAATGTCTCTTACAAGATCATTACTAAGGTATTGGTTAATCGGCTTAAGATACATCTGAGCCACATTATTTCTGAGAATCAAAATGCATTCATACAAGGCAGGATGATCACAGATAATATTGTGATAGCTCATGAGGTGTTTCATAGTCTTAAGGTTCGAAAGAGACAGGTTTCCTCATACATGGCAGTAAAGACAGATATTTCCAAAGCTTATGATAGATTGGAATGGGAGTTTCTAGAGGAGACAATGAGAGCTATGGGTTTTAACAGTATATGGATTGGATGGATTATGAGTTGTGTTACTGCAGTCAAATACTCTGTGCTCATCAATGGAACACCGGAAGGTTATATCACACCGGCTCGTGGATTGAGACAAGGGGATTCGTTGTCGATCTTATGTGCAGAAGTCTTATCACACATGATGACAAGAGCAATGGAAAATAGATCAATTATGGGAGTGAAGATCTCAAACAATGCACCGGCTGTTAATCATCTATTATTTGCAGATGATTCATTATTTTTCTCTTTGGCAAATGAGAAGACAGCCAAGAAGCTCAAGTCAATTTTCAGCACATATGAAGCAGTCTCAGGACAAGCCATTAATCTCAGCAAGTCATCGATCACGTTTGGTACAAAGGTTAGTCCTTTGAGAAAAACTAAAATGCGAGTCATATTGGGTATCAATAATGATGGTGGAGCTGGCAAGTATTTGGGGTTACCAGAACAAGTGGGAAGCAAGAAGAGTGAAATGTTTGCTTATATTGTTGATAAGGTGAACTCCGTGACACAGAGCTGGAAGCAGAGACATCTATCACATGGTGGTAAAGAGGTACTGCTTAAGGCCATTGCAGTGGCAATGCCAATATTCTCGATGAATATATTTCGATTAACAAAAGAAGTATGTGCTCAAATAAATGCTGTGTTAGCTCGCTTTTGGTGGGGATCTGGAAATGCTAAAGGGATCCACTGGTACTCTTGGGACAGAGTTAGTGTTCCAAAACGTGAAGGTGGACTTGGCTTTAAGGATTTAGAGATCTTTAATCAAGCATTGTTGAGTAAGCAAGTCTGGCGGATTATGCAGCATCCACAATGTTTAATGGCTTGTATCCTGAAGGCAAGATATTTCTCAGAGGGTGATATATTGACGGCTAAGCTCAAGAAAAAAGCATCTTATGCTTGGAAATCAATTTTATATGGAAGAGATCTTATTACCAAAGGGATGAGATACATAGTTGGTGATGGGTCTTTGGTTAATATGTGGACAGATCCATGGATTCCAGATCACCCACCAAGATCACCAAGGGCCATTGGAGAAGTTCAAATGGGTGAAAAGGTGAATGAGTACATTGATACTACTACAGGTCGATGGAATGAACACAAGCTGAGGGAGGTAGTTATGGAAGAAGATGTAAGTAAAATCCTTGCATTAAAGATTAGTCCTACAGCTCGTCAAGATCTGTTGGGATGGCATTACAATGAAGATGGAATCTATACGGTGAAATCAGGCTACTGGTTAGGTACTCATCTTCCAACAAATCCATCTTTGATACCAACATACGGAAATGCGGAATTGAAACACAAGATATGGAAAACCAAGTTACCTGCCAAACTACAACACTTCCTATGGAGATTACTATCAAAAAGTTTAGCGACAGGGAGTAACTTAAGAAGAAGGCATATCATCTCAACTGATCAGTATAAGAGATGTTGCTCAGCAATAGAAACAGAGGATCACATCTTTTTTGAATGTCCCTATGCTAAGCAGATATGGAGGGCCTCTGGAGTGTCTAATCTTATTATTAATAATTCAATCTCCATGCTGGAAAGGAAAATTGAAGCATGTTTACAGGTTTCTTTATCTACACGGCTATCACATATGCAAGACCTACCTATATGGGTCTTATGGAGATTATGGAAAAGTCGATACACTTTACTTTTTCAGCAGAAGGAGATCCATTGGCGACGAACACTACGGTTTGCAAAGGAGGATGCAACAGAATGGAAACAATTGAGTAATAACAATGGTAATGACCAAGATGGGAGAACACGACATTGTCAAAGTTTCAAACACACGTACTGGAAGAGGCCGGATGCTGGATGGTTAAAGTGTAATACTGATGGCAGCTTTGATCGTCAACGAAACAGATACACGGCTGGGTGGATCATGAGGGATGAAAATGGAGTGTATAGAGGATCAGCTCAAGCTCGGGGCACAAGAATCTCTGATCCTTTGGAATGTGAATTTCAAGCTATCCTAATGGCTATACAACATTGTTGGAGTCTTGGACATAGAAAGATCATCATGGAAAGTGATTGTCAGAAAGCAGTAGATATACTTAATGATAAGAGACTGCACTTTGCATATTATAACTGGAAAAGGGACATCTTGACATGGGGGAAACGCTATCATAGCATCAAGTTCCAATGGATAAGCAGAAGAGCAAATAAGGTGGCATATTATTTAGCAAAGCATTTGGAGGATGGAGTTGATTTCCGTTTTAATTATTATGTACCACCTATTATGAATGTAATGTTACACACTGATCATATACATTCAAGTTAAAGTAATAAAATTGTTGTTATAAAAAAAAAAAACATAATGCAGCTACTCAAATAAGAGCTTAGTGGAGAGAAAGAAAAGGCTCATTAAAAGCCCAAATAATAATTAGGCCTAGTAAGCTTCAATGTTAAAAGGGTCATTAATCAAGTCCGCCCTGACTTGCTTGCTTCAATAAACTAAACCATTAGGGGGGAACAAGTAGGCGGTGTTGTGTCTCATATTTTCACACGTCCAAATAAATGCGATTAGGCACACTTTTACAAAAGAAAGTACTAACATTAGATTCATCAGGCTAGAGTATATTGTAAATTATTAATTGAATAGGCGGACGTGGGGTGGCTCACAACTGTCAAAAGAGATCTAGCTTTTACTGTGTTAGATTTTATTGGTTTGGTTGAAGATCAGTTGGAATGTAAAAGCTGAAGGGAATAAATGATCAAATGGTAACAAGTGAAAGGAACCTTTTGCAAATGGAGTAAACACACCAAACTTGTACGTTTCTCTCTTCCTTCCATTTTTTTGTAACTTTTTAAATATGTATATGACATTTTTCTTGTAACTTTATAAGTCAATGAACATCCCTCAAATGAACCTTGCTTTTTCCCTACTCATTTCATCATCTTTCTTCTTCTATGAACTAAAGAAATGTTCAGACAAGTGAGCCGTTTCTACCATTCATATTACAAAAACTATTTAATATGTATATATATATATATATAAAGTGTAGTGTGTACCCGTGGGGATCTATGCATATATAAGAACCCTCTCCTACTGTCATTTAGCCTCACAAACAAAAGGCTATACGAATCTTCTTTCTCTCTCTCACCCTTGTTTCCTCTTTTTAGATGGAATGATGGATCCATTCTTGTAAAGGTTTTAAAATTTTGAACAATATTTGAAGAAACAGTTTATATATAACAAGAAGAAGAGACAAGATATGGAGGTGAAGAGGACAATGGTCAATGGAGGAATGAAGCTACCTGTTGGATACAGATTTCACCCAACAGAGCAGGAACTCATCCTTCATTACTTGCTCCCAAAAGCCTTTGCTTCTCCTTTGCCTTCCTCCATCATCCCTGTCTTTGACGCCTTCTTCTCTCATCCTCTCACTTTCCCAGGTCTCTCTCTTTCTTTTTCCTTCTGTTTAAGCCTATGTCTCTTGTCATTCTTTAACTGTCTATCTTTTTGTTCAAATGGGTTGATAAAAGGGGTTGTAACTTTACAGTTTACAGCTTATATGTTTGCTCTTTATCATATTATAGCGTTTGGGTTTTGCTTCTTTTTTTTTTTCAGGGGATCAAGAGGAGAGGCAGAGGTACTTCTTTTGCAAGAAGAGACAAGACGTCTCAAGTAATGCACACAGAATCAAGACTTCATCTGGTGATGGTTATTGGAAACCTATCAGGAAAGAAAAAAACATCATTGCTTGTGGTAGAACAGTTGGTATTAGAAGAACACTTGTTTTCCATGGAACTAACAACTCTTCTTCTAGTTGCAACAAAACCAGATGGTGCATGACAGAGTATTCCCTTGCCGGATTTTCATCAACTAAGGTAAATTTCTACTACAACAGGAAATAAAACAAATTTTGGACTTTAGACTAATGGGTTTGTTGGTATTGTAAAACAGGTGTCTGGAGAATGGGCAGTGTACAAATTGTATAAGAGGAAAGAATCAAAAGGAAGAAGACAGAGGAAATCAAGAATGAAAGATGCTGAAGAAGAAGACTTCACTATTGGGTCTAATCATGAAATTGGTCCTCCACCGCCTTCTCCTCCTACCTCAGCTGATGAGTCCGGAAGCATTATTTAAACATTGCTCCTTAACCCTAACCTACTCCACTTACGTTTCTGTCACGTCTTGATTCATTTGTTATAGAAACAAGTAAAAGGAGGCTAGAGGGTGGTCAATTTTTATGAGAAAGTGTTGTGTGAGTGGAGATTTGTTGAACAAACCAAATATATGTCAAACTTTGATAACTTTTACTTGAAGTTCTTTAATAACATCATGGAGTTAAAGTGATATAGCCGTGTAAGAGGAAGTAAAGTTGAATTTAAAGACAAAAAAGATGTATTCTTGGATGAGAACTTGATTCCCTTTCTTTTCATACAGAATAAGAATATATAGACTTGTTTTGTTATATCAGTATCGATATGTGTGGAAAATTGATTTACTAATATGACATGGAGATGCGTTTTGTGATTAGTTATAGGTTATAACAAGTTGATGCACATAAAGATATCTAACGTGTTAAAATAAAACAAAATTATAGATTGGCGATTAATATAATAAAGATGTGTTAGACAGCACAGAAAGACAAAACAAAGAGTTGAAACTGAAATTAAAAATAAATGGGATAACCGAAGAAGCCATCGCATGTGGTGTTGAGAAGCTAAGTTCTTGGTGTCGACCATTTCTGTATATATTTATTGTCATTGACACAATTTATAAAATGTTTAAGAACCAATTTCGTGAACATGATTGTTTTAATTAGTTATGTGTGTTTGAGTTGAATACTTGTATACCAAAAAAACAATGCGAGTATGATATAAAAGCTTTATGTTGACTGAATGATTTTTAATTCGTTAGAGAAAATCTGTACCCAAAACTTTCTCAATTATCTATATATAACAATAGAAGAAAATTAAAATATGTTCTCAATTATCTATATATAACAAGAAAAGAAAATTAAAATATGCATCATGTATTTATTCATGTGTGCAAACAAAAAGGCTCATTTAGCAGGAAAAAAAACCAAAAAGGGTCGACGAAAAAGACAAAAATATTGAACTTGGTTTTTATACAAGCAGATTAGGGACATAACATGGGGGTGTGTATGTGAACATTATAAATTTATAATGATTGAAAATACACAAATCTTGAATCAGTTTATCGTATACATTTCTAACAATTGTAAAATAAAAATTTGAAAAATGGTGTAGAAGAAGGTCAACGACAAGTTACATGTGCATTGTGCACCATCTTCCAATGTACAATCCACAAAAAGACAACATCGATTAAGGCAATCTAAGTTTCTCCTCTTTCCCACACAAATACACATATTACCATAAACATGTCCTCTAATGCTTTTAATCGAAGCAATCTTTGGTTTTCAAATGTAATGAAAGAAAAAATGTAGTAATAAAGTTAAGTTTCAGAAAAAAGTAATAAAGTTACCTTGCCTGCATTAAATTAAAGAAATAAGCAATGAAATAATGAGGAGGTATTAAGTGAATGTGAACAAGTCTGTGTATTGTGTGTGAGAAGAGGTAACTAGGTGCCAATGAGCTCTTAAAATATGCTTGACAGAGAAAGCAATTTTACTTTTTCAGCACACAAAAGGTAAATTAGATGTGGGATTGCTTCATTTTCAAGCAAACGTTTATTACTTTGACCAAGACTTAATTACACCCTAATTATAGATGTACAAAGATCATTCAGACAGATGATACTGTGAGAATTAATTAAGTAATACGTTTTCTTAGTTAAAAAGAAAGTAAAGTTCAAAAACAAAAAACAAAGAAAGTACATAGCTGGAGTGATATTTCTCCGAGTAAGACGGGGCATTAAAACATAGCATGTTGATCTTATTATCTGTAAATAAACTATTTTAGGAAGACGGCATTCGTTTTTGTGTTTTTGCAAACAAAATAAGTTTATAGACATTAGATAATAGATGGTCCCGTCCCGGTTATTTAGTACAATCACCCTAAAACACCTGAGTTCCTTAATTTAACACTTGAATATAATAAATACATGGCCCTATAACAGAGTGGTTTGTAATTGGGAGGAAGCTAGGACTGTAAACATAAACGCTTTGTTGTTGTTGTTATTATGATCAAAAGCTACTTGTAGCTAATAAGCCTTGTGCTGTGTGTATTCCTTGTATATATGGGCCTTAGAATAGACCATAATGATGTTGGGCTTAGAGTGCATGGAGACAACATATGCTGTAAATCCAATAAGAATGAGAAGAAAGAAGAAGAAAAAGGGAAAATGCAATGATGAGAGGAGTGATGGATATAGATAGGTAAGTAGTGCGAGAATGGAAAGGATAGATAGGGTCAGAACATAGAAACCTTCCATATTTGGCAATCCTATCTTGGAACTTGGCCATTTTTCTTTGATTCTCGTCTTCTTTAGCATCACAACAACAAGGTACTATCATATCATATCCTATCAAGATCATATCATATCTTATCATCAAATAAACACTCTCACTAATAAATGGTATTGTTAAAGGATTTTTAACCTTTTAATGACTTCAATCAAGTGTGAGGGTGTGTATTCACTCGTGTTGTATGTGTACTGTGTACCGTGCACACAACTGTCTAGTCCGAACGTGTCCTTACCAGATGATATCTCTCGTTGCAAGGATGTAACAGTCCAAACACAAAAAGCAACCAATCTCTATTTTTACTTTTGTATTCTAAAAAGCAAATAAAAGTGAGAAGTCCTGATCCCATCAACAACAACAACTTCAAGTCACTTTCAACTTGATTCTCTTTATTTATTATCTTAAAGACGCAAATTTCAATTTAGAACCTCGTTAATTACTATCTAATCAATCACCGTACTGTCGTCTACTCGTCTTTTACTTTCATTAATTAGTGTCACAACACGCGCTCACCACAATCGTCATCCAATTTGTATGTACTGTCTCCTCACCTCATAACTATCGACGCCTACAAATTATTTATCTTTAAAAATAAAACACTAAATTAACGTATTTCTTTGCTCATCATGTAGCTTGGAGAGGAAGTACAAGCTTAATTTTCACTCGAGATACTTTTTTTTATATATTTATGGCTATAACAAAAAGGAGTGTATAGATACATCCCATGCATATATGGAAGGAGCAAAAAGGATCACTTGGGATCTGTGAAATTCGTTAGAGAGAGAGAGGAAGGTGAGGGCAAAAGGGTAATTTCGAAAGCAGATATTATTCTCTGCAACAAACGACGCAAACAAACAAACTAGAGAGGCAGCTTTAAACCCTTTCCATAAAACCCCCCATCTTTCCATAAAACCCCCCATCAACCTCTCACACACACACACACAGTTTTACACTCATCATCATCTCTCTCTCTCTCAGAAAATGGCAGAGCACCCACGACAACCGTCGTCTTTCCATCAGTTCGTGTACCGTCCTACACCAAAACAACACCGATCATCATCAAACAAGAAACAGTACTCCTTCCCCGGATCTCATCATCAACCGACATTCCAACGTCTCTTCCCGTGCCAGTACTGTCCCCGCAAGTTCTACACCTCCCAAGCTCTCGGCGGCCACCAGAACGCTCACAAACGCGAACGCGCCGCTGCTCGCCGCAACCTCGGCGTTGATCATCACGACGCTCCGACAACAATCCTCAATGACGACGCCACTTTCGTTTGTCCTGATTTCTACCCAAACCCACCTCAAGGATCCGTTACAGCAGCAACCGAATCAAGAGCAACCTGCTGGAACGTACCGGATAATCAACAGACGACGATGATGACGGTGGGTGGGTACGTCGACACGTATGATCCGTATCCGTTTGGTTACTACCCGTTTGGAGTTTCTGGCTTCATCATGGAGAAGGAAGAAGAACACGAGCCACAGCTGGATCTTTCTCTTCATCTCTGAAAAGTGATGATTTTGCCTTTTCTGTTTCGAACTATTTTGTCTTGTTCGGGTACTCTCTGCTAAGTACAACTTTTGGAGCTATGTAACGTTTACTGATCTCTCTCATCCTTTTGCGTTCATAAAAAGAAAACATAAACTAGTTCATGCATATGCTACCTTTTTTGATATATAATGATCGTTTCGGTTTTAGTTATATTATAATCATGCATCAGTCTCTGCTTAATTTTTCTTTTTGTCATATGCATTTTTGATCCAAACATTAACTTTTAAAAGATGGATTGAACACAATCGTCTCTATCTCGGAGATTCTCTCACTGTTTTCCGTTCACGAGCTGAATAATCCTTAACCGCCTCCACAAAGGTTGGTACGTGCGGGAATCCAACATACTCATCATCACTACGCCCACGTGACACACTCACGTGACGCTCATGCTATATCAGCTGTTTCCACCTTTTACAGTAAACCGCGTGCCGTTTTAAGCGCCTCACACGACAACCACTTTTTTTTTTCTCCAATGTACTCCAAACATCATTTTCTTTAGACCTTCCAAGTTTTTATTAGCAAAAAGCAATTAGTCACTCAGATAGATATTACATACTATACTCAAAAAGTGAAACAAGTATCAGACGTTTGTTTGACACGAAAGAAACTAGTACTGTAAAAGAAGTAACTCTATTACATTACAATTATATATATAACTGGTAAAGTACTCAAAGAATATGTGTAGAAGAGTGCTCCTCAGTGATCAGGCTCATCATTATCTTCATCTTCATCATCATGATTATCAGAGTTGTCTTCGAGATGTTCACTAAGCAAATGGGTTTGGTTTCCTTCAGTAGAGCAAGCTTCTATCTCAGGTAGTTCAAACTCTTCTGGTCTCAGTGACAATTGAAAGTCTGGGAGCTCTGGTAAACACTGCATCGCCCTGTGGTTTACCATATCGTTAGCTTTAATTTTAATCAGTTTAATTAATGCTTCAATATCAACACTCTTAAGGCTTACTTTTCTTCTTCTTCAAGCAAGTATCCATACGTTTGAGACTTTCTAAAAGCAACTTCTGGAATCTTCTGACTCAAATGCTTCATAACACCCCACATAGGAGGAGCCCTAATAAAAAAACATACTGATTCAATTCACGGTTCACTTTATAAGTGTGTGTTTGATATTTATGATAAAAAAAACACAAACCTAGTGACAGGGGGAGATAAGCAGAAGTTGAAACAAGCCTTCTTGCTTTCTGCTAAGAGCTCTGCAGCTGCAAGGAAACAACACACCGCGCTCACATGACAAGCTGGCTCGTTTCCTTTGTCTGTTACCAGTCCATGGTAGTAGTATGCCGCAGCCTGTTATGAAAGAAAAAAATAAACAGAACATAACAGAGAAGTAAACGAACAGTAAATGTGTGATCACTTTCCAAAAGTAGATGTTTCATACATACCTTTGCTTCAAGAAACTTCCAGTATATGAACCGGAGAAGCTTTTTAGCGCATCCATGGCTGACTACTTCACAGCCAGACAAGCATTGATATGCCTAAAATGATAATGGGATCATTTACAGATATTAGTAGATAGATTAGGTCGAAAACCAATGATTGACCTAAAAGCATGCCCTAACATGAAGAAGATGTATTCACACATGAGGAGGACCTGAGAGAAATAGATGACTTGCTCACAGGCAAGTCTCCTCTTCACAGAGAGTGTAGCTTTCTGGCTATCAACTGCCAACCCTAGTTGAATCTCAGTTCCCTGAAGTGATATTCAATGAGACTTAACAGATTAAAACTCATACAAGGCTCAGACGGAGGAGTCAATGTTTCAAAAGAGTGTAACCTGGCCAAGTGCTTGGATAGAGAGAGTTTGTAAAACACTCTCCTGCATATCATCTGGCAATTTACTCCTGCACATTATGTTATATGTGTTAGGTCTGATCCTAGATTTTCTGTATTTGGTGTGCTTCATACTTTACATCAGGAGGAAAACGAGTCAATATCTCTTGGATGCAGAACTCTAAGTATCCAGACGCCTTGAGCAGCAAGTCAACCGCATCTCTCCTGCAATCTGATTTAAAGTGACAGAGTAATGTATTTAGGTTTGTCACAAACAGAAAATCATAATTTGAAAGGTAAGTGTGAAGATCCAAGAAGCCAAACCACTAGATACCACACGGACGCTATTGCTAGAATCAGAGCAAGCCTTTGGAATCATGAGAGAGTTAGCTTCAGTCAATGCCAAAGCAGCCATCATGTGGATCACTGTCAGCATCTCCATCCAAAGGTTTGTGAAACATAGTTCTGCCTGTTTCAACATTTTGATTAACTATTTTACAAAAAAAAAGAAAAAAACATTTTGATTAAATCCTACACAAAGGAACTAACAAATCCAAACCCTAACAAGAACTTACTCTTCGACCATCTCCTAGGGTTTTCCATTTGAACTCTACAGACCCCTCCATGCCATCATTCTCTACAAAAAAGTCATATGAACATTTGATTTTTGCAACACACTAATCTATTAACTTTATCAAAATTTTGAAAAGTCATACTTTTCTTGATAAGGCTAGTGAGAAGAGACAAATACTCCTCCAAAGCTGTACGCAGCTCAGAGATGGCAGAACCACCTGCAATTGGTTAACCTAAACTTTGAATATGTTTCCAAAATAGACACCTTTTTACTTGATACGCAAGAAAAGAGGAAGAATATGATTTCATTTCTTCAATACCTGTGTCCTCAGCTACCAACTGAATCTGATTCCTTAGACATGACAACCGATCGACGGTGGTTTTGGGAGCAACGCCTTTGAGCTGTCGCTGAAGATCAGACTGAACAGGAGCACGGAGCTGTGGAACAAACACTACGGATTCTTGAACGATCTTCTTCTTGTTCTTTCTTCCCACAACAGCATAAGCAGATGTAGCACACCCCATACTTGATGCTCCCTCTCGCTCTCTCTCTGCTATTCTTTTTGCTCACAAGGTATCATCATCTTACTACAAACATACTCAACAATGAAAAACATAAGCTACAATATAGATGTTTTGGAACAACCTGAAGCACAGATAGATCCTGATATTGGAAGCTTAAGATTAATATAAAAAAAGGAGGAGAATCTCAGAGAGCTAGCAGAGGAAGCATGTGAGGGAAGGTTGGTTTGAAGGTTCCAAAGCAGAGAAGAAGGTGGAAACAGATTCACTTAGGTCTCATAGTTCGATGCAATCCACCCACATGCTCACTATTTAATGTCAACTGGGGTACATACTCGTATAGTACTCTGCTGATTTAATTAAACCAAAGAAAAAGAAAAGGCACATGCCTTTCGGTTTAATCCAAGTTTTAACTATGTTTCTTATGGAATTATGTGAATTCTCATTCCCACTTGCTTGATTCTAATTGGCTCTCCTCGTTGATTTCCTTCCTTAATTTTCCCGCCACCTTGATTAACTGAATCAACTCACTTTTTACACTGTTTTCTTACTCCAACTAATAAATAATTAGAGTTGAGACTGAAATTATATGGTAACAAAACCTCTTAAGATTTTTTTGGGTCAGTATGTGTTTTCAATGAACAAACAGTTGGCTTGGCCTGTAGTATAAAACATTATGTTGTCAGATTTGCAAGCGCGTAGACTTTATTATTAAACGAGATAAGTAATACTATAAGATGATTAGATCAATAAAAAGTAATACTATAAGATGATAACTATGTTAACAAATAAATATCAAGGAATATCTGACTCCAATGGAAATGTGGTGGTGATAGAGAAGAACCATGTTCTTTATAGATTGTCAGGAGACAGTCTGTGTGTTACAACGTGTATTGTACAATAAAACTTTTATAAAATTACTACTACTCAAACCATAATATTTTATTAGTTTTTGTTTACGAAAAAATAATTGACTTGAAAATACAATTCAAAAACTCGTTTTTTTGTCAACTTCGAAAATTTTATTAGTTAATGTACGGATGTATTAATTTCTAGATTTTTTCGCACGCACAATATTAGTAGTCAGGTGGTNAACTTTCCAGGTCTATAACTATGAGAAATAGTATAAGTAAATTGTGTGTCCTACAACTTCTAAAGATGTATATGATACTACTACGGCAGTGACGACCAACTGCAATCAAGATGTCAACCGCAAGACAAACCGCAATCATATAGAAAAAAATATGAAAGCAAAAGCATTGATGTAAAGGAACTTCACTATCTGCGCAATTCTACATTCGCAAACTTTTTAAGGGCGATATATACTAACCAGAGAATGCAGCTACAATAACACAACTTTTTTTTTGTAAACTGGCTTTACAATAACACAACTTGATTACCTAAAGATTCTACATCCATAAGCATTTATTTATTGTTTTCATAAGCCACAATCGTTTGTTTTAACTACAGATTAGTACTACTAGAGGTAAAGAAAAACAAACCTGAGAATAACCGAAAGATGCTGAGACGCGGAGGAGGGAGCGGCGGTCTTCGTTTCTGAAACTGAGAGATTTCGAGAGCTTCTGAGGAGATAAAGACATGGCTTCTCCTAAAAGATCAATTCAATTTTTGGTTTTGTTGTCAAGATTCGAACTCCACCAGACTCCTCGGTTCCGTGGACGTCTTCTTCCTCCATCATATGGAAGAAAGGCGTAATAATTTATTATTAGGTATTTGAGAAGTATATATACACAGCTACGATAGGGCATACAGTATAATTAACTAATTACATAGAAGGGCTTCTATTATATCATATCTCCTTAACATGCCCCCTCAAGATGGTGGTGCTTGAGTAACACCAATCTTGTTCCTGAAGCTCTGAAACGGTGCACGAGCGAGAGGTTTAGTCAGTGTATCAGCAAGCTGGTCTTTTGTAGACACATGAGCAACCCGAAGAACGCCTGTTTGTATCTGTCCACGAACAAAGTGATAATCAAGGGCAATGTGTTTCATTCTCGAGTGAAAAACAGGATTTGCACATAAGTAAGTTGCGCCTATGTTATCACAATACACTGTTGGTGTCGTCTGTACTGGAACCCCGAGCTCGTGTAGAAGTGAGCAGACCCAACGAAGCTCTGAAGCAGTATTGGCGACGGCTCTATATTCAGCCTCAGTAGACGAGCGTGCCACACCCTTTTGCTTTTTAGAAGTCCATGAAATCGGATTGGAGCCATGATAAATAATGTAAGCATTCGTGGAGACATAGTCGTCGGAGTCACCTGCCCAATCTGCATCCGAGAAAGCATGAAGAGATGGTGTGGACTGCTTGCGCAAGAAGATACCATGATCAAGAGTACCCGAGAGATATCGAAGTACTCTTTTGAGAGCTTGAAAGTGTTCTGTTGTAGGACGATGCATGAATTGAGAGAGTCGGTTCACCGCATAGGAGATGTCTGGACGTGTCAAAGCCAAGTACTGAAGACTCCCAACAAGTGTCCTGTATTCATGTGGATCAGGCAGAACAGAGCCGGAGTGAAGACTCAGCTTCGGATGCGTCGGTAGTGGAGTAGCTACAGGCTTCGCATGAAGCATGTTTGACTTTACCAGGAGGTCTGTGATGTATTTCTTTTGTCGCAGGTGAAGACCATGTGGAGTTCGAACTGTCTCAATGCCCAGAAAATAGCTCAAATTCCCCATGTCTTTGATAGAGAATCTGTTGGAAAGTGCAGTAATAACTTGCTGAACAAGACTCGAATCGCTGCCAGTAACTAGAATATCATCAACATACACTAGTACGTACACAAACTTCCCATTATGTTTGAGGATGAAGAGGGACGTGTCAGACAGTGAATTTGTGAAACCAGACTGAATGAGATAGTTCTTTAGTTCAGAGTACCATGCTCTCGGGGCTTGTTTAAGACCGTAGATTGCTTTACGGAGACGACATACATGAGCAGGCCTGTTCGAATCTGTGAAACCCGGTGGTTGAGCCATGAAAACCTCATCTTGTAGACGACCTTGGAGAAAGGCTGTGTTGACATCAATTTGTCTCACAGGCCAGTCACTGTTGACAGCTAGTCCCAACACAATTCTGATCGTCGTCGACTTAATCACAGGGCTGAAGGTGTCCATATAATCAATCCCTTGCTGCTGATGAAAACCTTTAGCGACGATACGCGCTTTGTATCTGTCTATACTCCCATCTGGTTTGTATTTAATTGTAAAAACCCAGCGACACCCCACAACATTCATTCTCTGTGTAGCTTCAACAAGATCCCAAGTATGATTATCTGTTGTTGAAGTAAATTCAGCACTCATCGCTGCTCTCCAGTGTGCATGTTTGATGGCTTGTTGCCATGTCGAAGGAATCCAATGAGGATCACACTGAAGTGTAGCCGTTAAGTTGTATCTCGTCACCGGTTTTACAATGTTGTTTCTGGATCTCGTTGTCATGGAGTGACGCGGAGCTGCAGGTTGAGGCGGAGCTGCAGGTTGAGGCGGAGCTGCAGGCTGAGACGGAGCTGCAGGTTGAGATGGAGCTGCAGGCGCTGTGTGTTGAGGTTCCGCAACCGGTTGTATCTCTGTAGCAGAAGGAGATGCAGACGTTCCAGTTGATGTGGACGCAACCGTCGGCGTAGAGGTAGCAGCAGAGAATTGTTGCGCTGACGAAGCTGGTGATGAATCACTGCTCAAGGGATGATTACTCAACGACGACGGAGGTGATTGTATGAGCGACAGGGGTACAGGTATGGTAGTGTAAGGTTGAGAGGATGAAGATGGAGTTGGTTGGGTCTTATTTGGCGGCATGGTTTGAGTCAGTTTAGTGTAAGGAAACTCAGTTTCATTAAACCGAACATGGCGAGAGATATATAATCGGCCAGAAACAGGATCTAGGCATTGATAAGCACTCTGAGTTAAGGAATATCCAACAAAGACACAGGGTATGGATCTGTTTTCAAGTTTGTTTGGGGCGTAGGGTCGTAGCCATGGGAAGCACAAGCACCCGAAAGTGCGAAGCTTGTGGTAGTTGGGTGGGGTGTTAAAGAGCTTTTGAAAGGGAGATACATTGGAAAGGACAGGAGTGGGTAGCCTATTTATGAGGAAAATCGCAGCAGCAAAAGCAAGAGGCCAGTGGGTAAGAGGCATATTCGCAGAGGAGAGCAAGGTTAAGCCAGTCTCAACAATATGTCTATGTTTCCTTTCGGAAAGACCATTGTGTTGGGGTGTATGAGGTGGTGTGGTAAGGTGAGAAATGCCATGGGAGGAAAGGAAATGACGAAGAGCAAGATACTCACCGCCGTTATCTGAGTAAAGATGGCGAATTTTTGTGTGGAATTTGGTTTCTACAAGAGGCTTGAACTTGATAAATATATCTTTCACGTCAGATTTTGCAGTGAGAGGGAACAACCATGAATAACGAGTATAATGGTCGACCAGAAGAAGATAATATTTGAAGTTTTGGTTGGAAAGAACTGGTGATTGCCACACATCAGAAAAGATATATTCAAGAGGTTGTGAAGAAACAATGGTACTTTGATGAAAAGGAAGCTTTGAAGTTTTATTGAGTAAGCAATTGTTGCAAGGAGAAATAATAGAAGAGTCTTTAAAACAAGGCAAAGAAAACTCTGAAACAACTGATTTAAGAAGAGAAGATGATGGGTGGCCTAGTCTATGATGCCACTGAGCAAAGGTGGTTTTGGTATCAGGGTAGGAGACATGAGATGCTGCGATTTTTGGTTTGGGAAAGGGCCACTCATACAATTCATCCCTCGTGCGACCTTGAAGTAACCGAGCCCCCGTGCTGAGATCCTTCACCTGAAACGAAGCGGGGAAAAATTCCACTGACACTTGGTTAGCATTACAGAGTCGATAAACAGAGATCAAATTCTTGTGAACACTTGGGACACATAAGATATCTTGAAGTTTAAGTGATTTAGTCGCAGTAGGGAGAGAGGCATAACCAGTGTGTGTGATCTGTAAACCAGAACCATCAGCTATTGCAACCTCTTCACCTCCATTGTATGGTTGATGAAGCGCCAAATTATTGAGATCAGAGGTTAGATGATGCGTTGCTCCACTATCCAGGAGCCAAGTGTTCGGGTTGTAGAAGGAAGCATGAGCCGCATGAGCCGCATTCGCCCTTGGTTGCCACCCAGAAGAGGTAGGAGTCTGTGACTGATTATTCATGTACGCAGAACCACCACCACTCTGAAGTTGTGGGCATCGACGGGCGCTGTGGCCAAAGACACTGCAAATCTGGCACTTGCCTTGGTACCCACGAGTCTGTGATTGCTGGAAGGGAGGGTTGTTTTGCTGCTGATGAGGTGTGGTTCCACGGTATCCTCCTCGACGAGGTTGGTTGTTCTTGTAATTGTTGGAGGCGCCTCTGTAGTTGGTAAAGTTTGCAGAGACAGGAGCAGGGGAGACTTGAGCAGCAGCAAGTTGAAGTTTTGCTTCTTGGTTGAGAAGCTTTTCATGAATCTCAGTGAGAGATGGAGGAGTTTCGCGCCCTTCAATTTGATCCGCAGTCGTCTTGTAGTCGTCAGGGAGGCCATTAAGGATGTGCTCAATCTGATCCTCATGGTCAAGAGCTTTGCCAAGCAGAGCTAGCTCATCAAAGCGAGTGGTGAGACCTTGAAAGAACTCATCAATAGATTTGGTACCTTTCTTCCAGCTACGGAGTTGTTGACGAATCTGTTGAACATGGGCTCGGCTTGGCTTGGCGTAGGTTGAGGAGAGGACGGTCCAGATCTCTGCTGCTGTGGTCGTTGTGGAGAGAATGGGTTGCAGGGTCACTGTCATCGCTCCCAGAAGAGCACTGTAGATTAATCGATCTTGTCTTTTCCACAGCGTGTAGGAGGGGTTGGGTACAATCGATCCATCCTCATTGGTGATTGTAGTAGCAGGGACAACAGTGGATCCATCGATGTGGCCAGACAAATCATACCCATCTAAAAGAGCTTGAACTTGTCTACTCCACATGAGAAAGTTGGAGCTTGTGAGCTTTGTGACATTGGTCATGTTGATATTGAGGAGGGTGGGTGTTGTTGAGACAGCGATGGTCTCATTGTTGTTTGCCGGAGAAGTGAAGCTACCAGACATGGTGAAGCTTGAAGAGTTTTGAAAAGAAAAAGAAGCGGCTTAAAGAGAAGCTGCAGGCTCTGATACCATATGGATGAAAGGCGTAATAATTTATTATTAGGTATTTGAGAAGTATATATACACAGCTACGATAGGGCATACAGTATAATTAACTAATTACATAGAAGGGCTTCTATTATATCATATCTCCTTAACAGTGGTAGCATGACGTTCCAGTGTTGCTAAACAAGTTGAGTTCGAATTCGATTACATTCAGATATCTCTATTACGTGGCTACTGACGATTTAACATTTCCCTCGCCAGAAAGCGGTTTACTGTTTCTAACCAGTGTTAGTGGTCGGATGGTAGCATGGCGTTCCAGTGTTGCTAAGCAAATTGAGTTCTAATCCGACTACACTCAGATATCCCTATCACGTGGTCACCGGTGATTTAACATTTCGTCGGGAGCGGTTTAGGTTTTCTAGAGTTTATTTACCACAAAAACGTAATTAATTAATTAGAACGGGCCTCTTTTAAATGGGCCCGTTATCAGGTGAAAAAGAACACAATTGGGCTCATCGTTGACCTTTTTCGTGTCCGAGTGTGGTAAAATCGTCGTCGTCGGAGTGTTCACGAGCGGAGAGAAATCAATCAATCACAGATCTGTTTCGCATCCTTCGAAAGATCAAACACCATGGCGATCCCCTTAGCTAACCTTCTGATCTCCGCCATTGCGGTTCTCATGCTCGTCTCCGCTTCGTTCGCAACCTCGGAAACGCCGTTCATGGTGGTTCACAAGAAAGCTACTCTCAACAGGCTCAAATCTGGCGCCGAGCGTGTCCTCGTTTCCTTCGACATCTACAACCAAGGATCTGCGTTAGTTCTCCACCTCTCCTCTAGTCTTTTTTTTCGCAATCCATCTGATTCATATGCTTTCATTTCCGATCGTCTATTTGCATAATTGCATGAAGAGATTAGATTCTGTAGAATCATTGACGTTGTACTTGAGCTATCGTATGGATGAGTGATCGTGCGATTGTGTATCGGTAGCTAGTAAACGAAACGCAATTTGATATGATTCATATGCTTGCGTGTTTCCGATCTAGTTTAGTCTCGGATCGTCTATTTGCATGAAGAGATTAGCTACTGTAGAATCATTGACGTTGTACTTGAGCTATCTTTAGATCTAAGTGACGTGCGATTGTGTATCGGTAGCTAGTACAGAGGTTCTTGAATTTTGGCTAAAAGCGTGAGATGATCTGGAGATGATTTTGGTGAATTTGATCTCAGGACGGCGTATGATGTGACTCTGGCTGATAATACCTGGGATAAGAAAAATTTTGAAGTTGTTAATGGAAACACTTCAAGATCATGGGAAAGACTTGATGCGTGAGTTCTTTTTCCTTTCAATCATATATGTTTTGGTAGCTAGCTAGCTGCTTCTTTTCGTTCACTGATCTGATATTTGTATGCAGCGGAGGTATTCTGTCTCACTCATTCGAATTAGAGGCCAAGGTTAAAGGACTCTTCTATGGTGCTCCTGCTGTGGTTACTTTCCGCATCCCCACAAAGACTGCTCTACAGGTGGTTACTTGCCTTTTATAAGCGCGCCCTTCGTGTGGAATTTTTTTTTATTGTGTAACGTTATAACCCTCTAATAAGTAACATAATACACCTGGAACTGGTAAAAAGCAACAAAGTTTCACAAGTTTATAAACCCTCCAATAAGAAATATTTAGTCTTGTAGTGACTATTGTTTTACTTCAAAATTCGACGTTTGTGATTTGATAATGTGTTGTGGTTTTCTTGTTTGTAGCAAGTGTACTCAACTCCAATACTACCTCCTCTAGACATCCTCGCGGACATTCCTCCAACAGACCCGCTTGCCCTGGTAAATTTGATTTCTTAAGGGTTATTTTTTTTAATCTAAACGTATTTTCCCCCATCTCATTATTAACTTTCATTGTTGTCTTGTGTTATGTATTGATGGTTTTCTTGGTGCTGCTGTAATAATCTCAGGCAAAGGTAACTTGATGTGAAATTATGTCCTTCCAGTGAAATCATTGAATATAACCGTTAATAATCTTACTGTGTTTTAATTTCTGTGTTGCAGAGGGTGCTGGCAAAATATGGATCACTTGTTTCAGTGATCTCCATGGTGGTTTTGTTCGTATACTTGGTAGCAACACCTTCAAAGTCCAATGCAGCGAAAGCGAGCAGCAAGAAGAGACGCTAAATTAGTGAAACGATGGTGAGAAAGGTTTACATGGTGCGTTGTTGTGTTTAGCAGTTAAGCACAGTTTCATAACTTGTTACGAATTAGAGAATATACTTGATTTTGGTTTTGCAGAGGACTATTTAAAGAGTTATTTTGGTTTTGCGTGATAAGAGCATAGTCATGAAGTTCTCTTTTTTGTTATGGTTTTCGGGTAAACGATATATTTCCCCCACCAGTATCTTCTGTGACCTCTTCCAATTTATTTTAAATCAGTCGATTAGTCACTACGATGGCTTTTCATCAGAAAACATTAATTTATTAGTAGCATGCACAGACTTAAGTGAACTTGCTAAGGTAAAACAGTATAATTAAAATCGTAGGATAAGTAAAGTCATCCAAGCCCGTCTAGCTCAGTTGGTAGAGCGCAAGGCTCTTAACCTTGTGGTCGTGGGTTCGAGCCCCACGGTGGGCGATATGCTTTTTGTCTAAGTGATAACTATTTTCCAAATATAAAATATATTTTAAATATGGTTACCAAAATCAATCAAATACGGTGTTTGCAGAATCCACAGATTGTAAATGGTGGAGACCATATTGAAACGCGAGAAAAAAATATTTTCAAATGACATATAACCAAAAGTAGTAAGTGGGAGTGCTCACTCTCTCCCTATCTTGCACAGTGTACCTCACGAAAGAAACAATAATACGGAAAGAGTTTGTGAAAAGGGGAGAGAGCACTATCCTCAATTCAGGAACACAAAAATTCAAAAAGAAAAAAATAATAAAGTTGGAATCAGGAGGATGAGCTCACTCTTCCTCACTCCAATACGTTTCTCTTTATTTTCTGCCAAACAAAAATCCTAACCCTTTTCATCAATCATTTAGTCTTGGGCTTTGGCTTCAGCAGCAACGATGGCAGGCGCTGGAGCAACACCCCCGGTGGTGGGACTGAATCAAATAAAAAGAATTGACACTTAGCATTTTTGAAGAATGTAGTGAGGAAGGAAACGAAAGGAAGTGAGGAGTGAGAGGATCTTACAGGCCCACAAACACTTTGAAGGCATCATATAAACCCCATTGAGCTCCAGTCAATGTCCCTATCATCACAATCCTTAGAGGAAGTCCTCTTGTGAACAGTCCCAAGAGTCCTATCTTCTTCACCGCCTACATTTCATTACACATCAAAGTTCAGTATTAGTTATATAGAAACACAAATCAACAGTTTTTTTTCTTGTATTAAAAATAGTAACTTACATCTCCAACGGTTGCTCCCTTAGCATTGTTGAGGAACGAAACTAGGTTATCAGCAGGGTGGGAAACAATTGCACAGAACACTCCTGCAACATAACCTCCTGCAAAACTAACACCCAGCTGCAGACCTTTGCTGCACTCGTGCTTTGGGTTGGGGATTGCATACTTATAGATCATCTCAACGATTGTCTCAAACGAAGCAAACTTCATCATGGTATCTGTAACATTTGTATACATCATGAGCACAATATTGCTTTTAAACGAATCATCTATGCTCATGATCAAAAAACAAAATATAATGTGCAACAGACAGGTTTCAAAGTATAAGCGAGAACTTACAAGGAATCTGACGTCCCCAGAGTGGACCAAGACCCTTGTACAAGCTGCAAAAGAAAACAAGAACTCAGACACAAATGGCTTAAGCTGTAACAAGGAGAGAGAACGTTATTAATGCCCCAACACTCACCCTCCGAATCCTTCCGACTTAACAAACTTGGGAAACCCATCAGACATTCCCCTGGCAAAACCAGGCTGAGTCTGAACCCTAACCTTAACAGCTTCGAAAGGGCAAAGCGCAATATCGGCAATAACTTCAGCAGAAGCAGACCCCGCAAGGTAGATCAGCGTCTTGTACTTGGCAGTGTACTCAGGTCCAGCAAGATCAGAGTAATACTTCTTAAAGAACTCGTAGAATCCGAACTTGCAAGCTCCCTGAGCACTGTAACCCAACAAAGTAGGAACCCATCCACGGAAAAAGCCCTTGACTCCTTGTTCCTTCAGCAATATCCCAAAACCAGACGAGATGCTCTTGTACTTGGCCGGATCAATCTAGATGGCAATGAACATATCAGTATTAAGTGAATCAATCCACAAATACAACGTCAAGTAACAAACTCTGTACAATAAATACGCTAAATCAACGTACATCAAGAAGAGCAGGTACAAGCTAAGGCAGCAAAAGAAATGGAGTCTATTCGAGTTTAGATTCAACAATGAATGAGTATATGTATAACAGAGATCAAGAAGGTTAACACATATCAGTTACGGATCTATCCAACCTAGGCAACAAGGCTAAAACGTAGATCTCTCAACACGTAAGCGACCACAAGGACACGGATCTGCGGAAACAAGTCACGATAGCTAACATACAAAGCGCAATCGATCTAAGTCGTTATACATATATATATATATATATATATATATATATATACCTGCATATTGCACTTGACGAGATCGAGAGGAGTAACGGTCATGTGAGTGAGACCACAGCTGAGAATCCCACCGAAGGTACACGCGGCGTAGAACTCGCGCGAGTACATCTCGATCCCCTTTCCAGGCTCCGTCGGAGACGCGATCAAGAAATTCTTCCGTGACGTCTGAGGAGGAGGAGGGGAAGGAGATTTCTCGAGAGTGGAGGACGCGAACGCAGCGTTGGAGTTGGAGTACTGATCGAGGAGGAGAGATCGAGGAGACGAGGAAGAGGAATAGAGGAAGCTAGGGATCAGAGAGTGCGTCGGAGACTCCATCGCTGCGGCGGTGAACGGAGAGAAAAAAGGTTCGTTGCGTAGTGGAAATGAGCTGCGGTTTGGCAATGTACGATCTCACGCTTGCCTAATGAGAATAATCTCGGCGCTTTATTGGGCAATTCGATCCGAATGAAACAGGGCATATGCTTTGAAATAATCACGGAAATGCCATCGTGATAGTTTATAATAATAGCCCATGGGCTTTTGAAGCGGCATGAACCCGTTGACCCATTAAAAAGGCTTATATAACGAAAATTTCATATTTTTATTTATTCTGGCCCATGAGGTTTCCAAGGGGGTGAAACTCGTTGACTCTATAGAACGGAGTTTTCCATTTTTGTAATTTATTTTGTAAGAAAATAAACTTCTAAAACCCTAAATATCTTCTAAATAAACTGATGAAACCCGTTTCTTTTGTCGGATTACCCCCTTCTGTTATTATCAAATGTCCTTTAACATTTATTGATCATTTGCGGTATTGTCTTTGTGATTGATTTATTGGAAGTTTGGAACCGAGCGGGGCCAAGTCGTTCTTACGTTATGTCACTATCGAGACCTATTTCGAATATCTAAAATAAGTGGCACGAAAAGAAGTAACATGTCGCCATAGTTTCACTAAATAACACATTCAAAAACAATGCTAGTGGCTTACCCGAGGCTGAAAGGGTATCTAGAATCAGAGATTGAATCTGGACCGTGGGATTCTGCGAAGGGCAAACACCCAACACTGTTGTGTCTCCACGTCCTCTTAATTATGTCTTAACCGCCGTCTTCACTTTTGACTCTTAAACACACAAAAAAAAAAGAATCATTATTTCCTTTGGAGCCCGGCCGGCGAATCCGAACCGGTCGTTTCAGCTGTGTCCGGAGAGATCCAGTTGAGGTACTTGTCTACATTCATCTTCTTCCTTTGGATGCATGATCTTCACTCTGTTTTGATATTCGTTACAATCACCATTTGCTATTTTCTTTTCAATTTGTCAAATGATCCACAGTTTCTTGCATTTAAGTGATGAAGAAACACATTTTCTTGTTTGCATGCTTCAGATTCTTGATTATAACAGATCCACTTGGGTTTTAGTCCTTGCAAAAGAACTCTGTGCAAAAGTGTTCCTCATTTTGTTTTTTTTTTTGGACAACAAGTACAAGTGTTAACTCTTATAATGTTACTTATTATGATCGCTTGTATAATTGGTTGTTTGATTTGATTCGAGAAGTAGTAGTCATGTCTGTCTCTCTCCATAGTCAACATAGTATTATACTAAATGGTTAAAGAAAGAGTTTTTTCATAATCATCCCGTGACAGGCTTCTACCTAATTGTTATAATCATTATAATATTTTAGATAGACATGAGAAAGACATGATCTTCTTACTTCTTATTCTATTACTTTTTGTTGTTTGCAGGCTCCCTCACAGCCTTTACCATTTGTCGACATCACAAGTAACACTTTGAGTTTCAGCAAAAGCTTCACTATTTGAGTGTCAATGACGGCTTCACTGCAGTTGTATGGAGTTCAAACTCCAGGGCTTGCTTTGAGTTCAAAGAGGCTTGAGTTTGGCACAAAGGGGATTAATTGCAGTAGTGCTACTGCAATCTTTAGAACCGTAGAGCATTCTTGTAGGAACATAGCTTTGAGAGTTAGTTGTGAAGCTGCTGCCGCAAGAGTCGATTTGATTGAGAGAAAAGAGACTGAGAGGAACAGTGTAAGCGAAACCGGCAAAGAGCTGACATGTGTGATGAAGTTCGGCGGCTCATCGGTGGAGTCAGCTGAGAGGATGAAAGAAGTTGCTAATCTTATACTCAGCTTTCCTGAGGAGAGGCCTGTTATTGTGCTTTCAGCAATGGGGAAGACAACTAATAAGCTTTTGAAGGTAAAACAAAAAAAAAATATCAATGATGACGTTTCTGTTATTGGTATAGTAAGTTACTGTCTTTGGCCTTTTGGGTTTCATTTAGGCTGGAGAGAAGGCTGTTACTTGCGGTGTCACAAACGTAGAAAGTATTGAAGAACTGAGCTTTATTAAGGAACTCCATTTAAGGTAATAAAAACGATGTTTGTCATGTTTTTGTTGATTGTTTTCTAGTGTTCATGGTCCAAGTTTGGCCTTATTCTCACGGGAAACAAAACTCTCTGTGTTCAGAACTGCTCACGAGCTTGGAGTGGAAACAGCAGTTATTGCACGTAAGTGCCTTTGCTTCTTGTTTCTCAATGCCTGAGCTATTGACCTTTGTCTCAAGTTGCAGTTTTTGAATTTCACTTTGTGGATAATCCATTGCAGAACACCTGGAAGGACTACACCAGCTTCTCAAAGGCATATCGATGATGAAAGAGTTAACCTTGCGTACAAGGGACTACTTGGTTTCTTTTGGAGAGTGTATGTCCACTAGGCTTTTCTCTGCGTATCTCAACAAAATTGGCCATAAATCTCGTCAGGTATGTTTGCTTTATGGTAGTTCCCTTGATTGTCAAACATATTTAAAGTCATTAACTTGATGAGTTGGTTTGTTTTGTTGTTTGTTGTTGGCAGTATGATGCATTTGAGATTGGGTTTATAACCACGGACGATTTTACAAATGCTGATATACTTGAAGCAACGTACCCTGCTGTCTCGAAAACACTGCTGAATAACTGGAGCAAGGATAAGGCAGTCCCTGTAGTTACTGGCTTCCTCGGAAAGGTTTGTATAATTTTTTTGACTGTTTCAAGAAGTGCGTTGTGTGACTGTTGTAAGGTTTGCTCATCAGTTGTATGTGTTTTTCTGCAGGGATGGAGGTCTTGTGCTATAACAACGTTGGGTAGGGGTGGTAGCGATTTGACAGCCACAACGATTGGGAAAGCGTTAGGACTGAGGGAGATTCAGGTATAGGTTTAAGCCAAGATTGCATTGTTATGATAAGATTTGTGTTGAGCAAAGATTTATTTTTGTTTTGTCTGAATGTGGTGTAGGTGTGGAAAGATGTGGATGGAGTTTTGACTTGTGATCCAAATATATACTCTGGAGCTCAGTCTGTTCCATACTTAACGTTTGATGAGGCAGCTGAGCTTGCTTACTTTGGTGCTCAGGTAATCTCTCGTTAGATTATCTATATTGCCGAGGAGCTCTTTTCTGTCTGAATGGCTGAGAAGATTTCTCCTTTCAATGCAGGTGTTGCATCCACTGTCTATGAGGCCAGCAAGAGATGGTGATATTCCTGTGAGGGTAAAGAACTCGTATAACCCCAATGCTCCAGGAACCGTCATCACCAGATGCAGAGACATGAGTAAGGTTTGTGAAACAAGGATATTTTTAAAACTCAATTGTATATCAAAACTTTCAGTGACCTCTTCTCACTCCTTTGTAGGCCGTTCTCACAAGCATAGTTCTGAAACGAAATGTGACCATGTTGGACATAGCAAGCACTCGTATGCTCGGCCAATACGGTTTCCTCGCCAAGGTAAATCTACCTAGATAATGACATTTTTCTTTAATATCACACTGCAATGATGCATATTCTCTGTGTGCAGGTGTTTACCACATTTGAAGACTTAGGCATATCGGTGGATGTCGTAGCAACAAGTGAAGTTAGTATATCTCTGACACTTGATCCAGCAAAGCTCTGGGGTAGAGAGTTAGTGCAGCGAGCAAATGTAAGTCTCCCTTTACTATGGTGTTGATATATTGTTTTGTGAGGGTCATTGTAATATCCGTAAAATGATTGGGGTGTGAAAACAGGAGCTGGATCATGTGGTAGAGGAGCTAGAGAAGATTGCAGTTGTGAAACTGCTTCAGCGCAGATCAATCATCTCTCTCATAGGAAACGTTCAGAAATCATCACTCATATTAGAGAAGGTAGGTGATCTAGTCATTATGGTTCTCTTTTGACTATGAAGTTAATGTGAATGGAATGAACAAAATAGGTTTTCAAAGTACTTAGAAGCAATGGAGTGAATGTGCAGATGATCTCACAGGGTGCATCTAAGGTAGAAACTCTGCTACTGCATGTACATATACAGTTGACACTATATTATTGCTATGGTTTAATAATGAGTGTGAAATGTTTTTTTTTGGCAGGTGAACATTTCATTGATAGTGAATGATGAAGAGGCAGAGCAATGTGTGAGGGCTCTTCACTCGGCCTTCTTTGAGACCTCTTCTTAATGCAAGACACTCAGACTCTTATTCTTGTTCTAGCTGTTGTTGTTGTGATACGGTTATAATGTGTTTCAAACTCTATAATCAATAAAAGGCTTTCAACAAACATAACGGTCAATAAAAAAGAATCAAGAATATGGAAAAGTGGGAGTTGTTCAAGAAGGTGCAGGCTTTGAATGAGAAGAAAATTCCGATAATACCGTTCTCAAAAGCATATACGCCTCTTGTTTCATCAAGGTTATAACCGTCTAATTAACCGACAAGCTGGTCAACAAAAAATACACATCTGATGACATGTGTTACGTAAGGCTTCTGAAACGACCTTCGATTTTTATTTTATTTAAAATAAATAAAGTGGTCCGACAAGCCTAATCCCACGAGATTGTTTTTTTAAGTACTACCTTGAGGCAAATATTTAGTCCTAAAACCGATGAAGAGACATATAACTCTTTAGACACACTTTAAACTTTACTTATGTCCTAATAAGCCTGCGTGTTATTCATTAAATATATAAAGAAAATCAGAAATGTGATCAGGTGATGGAGAATATGAATATTTTTTAGGAGTTTTATTATTTTATTGCAGATTAGTACCTATGAATTTTCGTAACAAGTTGTTTGTGCTGACAACAATAATATTCTAATTTGACCTTTTTCTTTTTTGGGGAGAAGTGGTTGGTCAAACATGAGAAACAAGAAGGCGAATTCGCAGATAAGAAAAGGCAGACGCATGCATGGAAGCTAAAGTTGCATGTGACGACCAACTTTGTCAAACTCTCTACCTTTTTCAGGCTTTTCGTAAACTTAGATAACATTTTTACGATCTAAACTATATGAGCTATACAGTTTTTTCTCTAAAGGAACGTACTACTTTAAATATCTCATATATAAATATAAAGATGCTAGCATGAACGCGTGCCATGCCAACTTGTGATTTCCATACATCCAAAGAACACTCTACATTCTGGCGGTAGCAACTAAACGCTGGTTGCAACCATATCACAGTTAACAGTGTTTTCTTTTTAAAAAAGCTCATTCCAAGCATATTGATGACTAGTTTTTCCAAAAAAAAAGAAAAGAATATTAATGACTCCTTTATTTCCTTTTTAATACAAATTGCATATTTTATATATCCCCATTGGTCTATGATAAGTAATTATACGAAATTTGATTCTGATCACATATTCCAATTCATGTATGCCTACCTATATTAGTGGGATCGATTCTCTAACTGGATTACATTCCAAACAAATATATAGATTCCACCTCCTTTGTGATCATATTGGTGATTAATGATATTATAATATGTAGGTTGTTTATAGAGATTGATTAGAGAAATGGAGGATAAAGCTAAAATGGAATATAATGGATAAACACCGGCCATATCCAAACATTCGACCTCATCTCAACGTTACGGCTTGCTCATATAATGTTGGCAGCATCAAAGTTCTAACTCAGCGTGACAAGAAGGATAGATATCCATTACAAATTCCTTTATTCTTTTAACCTATGTAACTGAAAAATATCAAAAATATTCGACTTTTTACGCTTGTAGGGCAGCAATATTTTAAAAACAATAAAAATATCACGAAGTTTTAAAAACAATAAAAATATCACGAAAGCTAACAACCACGGCTATCCCATCAATTGCTCTGTTATCATTTTGCATTTAAATTAAATAAAAAATCTACCAATTAACTCTAGAAGCTCACCTTCTATATATAGCATGCATGCCTCTTACTCTCTCCCCATCCAAACCAACTCTCTCTCACACAAACACACACACACACTCTCTCTCTAACTTAGAAAGAAAAAATGCAATACCAAACCGAAACTCGTAGCTCGTTGTCCTTCAACAAGGTGAACAATATGGGAATGTTTCCATCGGATACTCTGGTCAGGGTAGAGTCCATGGCAGCAGAAAATGCGGTGGTTATATTCAGCATGAGCACTTGCTGCATGTGCCACGCCGTCAAGGGTCTCTTCCGCGGAATGGGAGTGAGTCCCGCCGTCCACGAGCTGGACCTTCACCCTTATGGCGTCGATATCCACCGGGCTCTCATGCGTCTCCTCGGCTGTTCCAACGGCGCTTCCACTTCTCCCGGGGGACTTCCGGTGGTTTTCATCGGTGGGAAGATGGTGGGATCAATGGAGAGAGTGATGGCTTCTCATATCAACGGATCACTCGTCCCTCTTCTCAAAGATGCTGGTGCTCTCTGGCTCTAATCCCAACTTAAGTCCACCGCTTTTTTTCTTCTTTCTCTTTTTATGTTGTTAAGTTTTTACTCTTTTTGGGTTTAAGAAGATTAGGTTAATCATCATAGTGTTGAATTAGAGAGAGTGAGGGGAGACGTGCGTTTGTATTAAGCATAAGCTCCTTGTCCATCTTAATCACACTATAATATAAATTTAGTAATCTCTCGTTTTACATGTTTGACTGTTAAAATAGCAAAATTGTATGGTCAAAGTAAGGTTATTTTCAATTTTTCATGACCTAAGATCTTAACCGTAATAACTGTTTAACTAGTTGGGAAAAATAATTGCCTCAGAGGTCCCCACTCAGGATTACGTGGACACCCCACCAGCAATAGTCTGTGATTTTGACCCGACCATTGCATCAGAGATGAGCTCTATACCCCGTAGGGCCGTATCTACTGGTCCAATTAGCTTCACAGATTTTCCATTTCTTTTTACTATTTATTAATACATCATATCGTCATTAGGGAACTAGATGAGCTTCTTTTTCAAACTATGAGAACGAGAAGATCGTCACGTTTCGTGAGTCAGAAAGGTTTATCTGAACCTTTTAGATCAGTAACATATTAAAGGACTCATCATGAAAAAAAAAAGAAACCAAGTCGCTGCATATAGCTAAGAAATGAATTCTATTCATTAGAATAATTCTTACGTATACATTTAATTTATTCACCCATAGAACTCTGTCACATCATAGATGTATAATATCAACAAAAGAATAAAGGGAAACACAATTTGAGGGAATCTAATTATGTGTGCTCGAGTATATGGAATCATGATCAGATTATGAACAGAAAGACGCCGGACATACCAGAGGAATGGTGTGAACAAGAGCTGGCGATAATTCCTTAACCCATTTCAACCTCTTTTGAATCAGCCGTGTATCTCAGCAACACTACATGTGCACCTATGTGTTCTAAATCTTCTCGCTCACACAGAAGTTACTCACACACATACACACTCCGAAAGAATCAGCCAAAAACTTGACTTAAGACAAAATAAACACACTAGAAGACTTTATTGTTCACTCACCATTTTGAATCCGCCAGTCCACAGTATCAAACTCATTTCTGGCCCATTCCATTTTTGGATCCTCATCATCTGGCCCAATAACAGGTTAAAACATCTGTAATTAATTCACCAGTCCCTTTAATTTCTAAATAACTGTTTTATTAAGAAAAATATTACAAAAACAATTCGATAACCTACTAACTATCTGTCTTATGAGATCTACAGCTAACTGTATCACTCGTCCTATGAAGATTGCACCATGTTGAAGATCTCTTGCACGTCTTTCTTATGTTGTCTGCATTAATAAACATCTCTCTCCGGAATTGAAACATATATTTTCTGAAATCTGCAAAAATTTACATAATCTGGGTTAGAATTCCAGATCTGGGTATAGAAACATTTAAATCTTAAACACTAGGCTACGGTGGTTCCATTAATAGATATTATCTACCTGGGAATAATACCTTGTGATAAAATAAGAAAAGTGAAAACGTTGGATAAATACCAAAAGAAGAAGATATGATTGAGGAACACGAAAGGACATTGACAAAGAAAAATGTCCACGTGAATTTGACACAAGTAGATCACATTCTAAGAAAAATAACATAAGTAATGTAACGTGGGAGCAATGGAAGTGACTCCACATTGCAAAATTTAGCATTTGTAAGTTAGCTTTAATCTGGAAGAAAAGTGCACTGCTTCTCTCTTGGTCCCATGCTCAATACTAACTACTTCTGTTTGTTGCTTTGCCCCTTGTTCCTTTCTTTCAACCCACATATGCTTCCTCAGTCCTAATTAACCACCTTTGCTTTCCCATTTATAATGTTCCTCGTCATTGTCTATCTGTCTTTGTTAATCTAATCTAATCAAATGTACTGATGTACATAATCTAATCAGGTACATGGTCCAATTCCAAGCAAGTTTCTACTTGATCTACCAAAACACTTTTCTTATACGGCTAAGGAAACGAGTGAAATGATTAGAGGAGAACAAGCCCATTAAACTACGAGTTGTGATTATCATAATGCAACAAGACATTAAAGCAGAACTATAGTACCTGCTGTCGTTGACAGCTTCACTTGTCTGAATCAACTTGTACGAAAGCATTCGTTGTTGTTTTGTCACGGAGCTTTCCATATGCTTCCTGGAGAAAGCACTCTTTCTTTACTTTTCTGGTCATCATCTATCTGCCTTTTCTTCTTGTCAGAGACAGCCAAGTCAACAAAAGCAAAACTAAACAGTACTCTTTTTCATTGGAAATTATTTCAACATAATGCATTGTCAATCACTCTATAAATGAACAAGGAGTCATCATTGATTGTTCTTTCAGATAAAAAAATCAATTAATCTCTCTTTGGAAAGCAGCACCAGTGTAAAAACAAAAGTTTACTGTTCTTCTAATAAGTAACACAGAATCAGTATGTACTATGAACCATCCAGTCACGATTGGCTATGTAACTATATTTCACACAGAACACACAGTACACGAGATTGTTGGATTGTTTTTTTAAATAAAAAATTACACAAAACAATGCAATAGCAATATCCATTTTGCATCAGCTATATATGTATATCGTATTTGAAAATGGCTAGTTAATTTAATATCAATGGCTCATGAACTGGCCGATAAAATCTACAACGTTTTATGAATAGAAACTCGAATCAAGCTCAAATTGTGATACCTTGGATGATTGATGGCTGTTATTATGAGTGATACCTGAGATGATTGATGATTTTAATTACGGATAGCAACTCTAGTAAATGTGCGTGTCATGTAACCACAACAGTAGGCTTACGTCTGTAATGGTCCTCCAACTTGTTCTTGATGTGAACTTGAAAGAGAATGGCCAACCAAAGTTTTGTAGCTTTCTTGGTGTTGGTCTCCACTGTCATCAACCTAAAAGTTTAGAGATACTGTTAGCAAACTATTTCACTGCTATATTAAGGGCTTTGAAGGTTCTCTATAAAGTTACTTTCTCCAGTACGTAGTATTCTGTGGTAACGAGAAAATGAAGGTACGTTCTATATTTACAAATATATCAACTAACGTTTTAGCCAACACTTACCAATGCTTAATTTTCTGACAGTTCTGGGGCTGGATTCATCATCATAAGTTCCCGGAGAATAGCAAAGAGCAATTCAAAGATGCTACAAGTGGTAACTTCTCTTTCTCTATATGCTTCTTTTCCTGTCAAATATGAGGGAACAAAAATAGTTAGCGTGTTGAATTCTAGAAGAATGGCAATAGGACTTAACAAGCACTTTAGGCCTAGTGATTGTCTCACTACTTTAACTCCATTGGTAGAAAATTAAACTGCTGGCATGATAGAAAGCTTAACTTTGTCTTGGCTGTCGGTAGCGAGTATGTTAATATCATGCATCCACCTGCCTGTTGCAACAAAATCACTATTTACCCTTTTCCTGCGCAAATGCATATTTTTACAACCATCAGTGCTGTTCATTCTTTTCTAAACAAAACATTTCTTTCTTCACATGGAATTCTGTATCAGGTAACAGCCGTTTCTCCCTGTCATCTCATCCATCCCTTGATAGCAGCGATGCTTACCCTGCAGCATGCCCCAGATACAGTACTGGAATAACCAAGCAGCTTAATCGGTTCCAGGAGAACTCCTTTACAGGACCCAAGGAAACTACGGATATCAAGGATGAGAGGAACAGTGACTTTTTTGATGGATTTCTTGCCATTGGAACCCTTGGTGGAGAGACATATCTGGATGAACCAGCAACACCGACATTTGGCATATCATCTGGGGACCCGGCGACAGATAATGCAGAGGTGACAGAGAATGATCTGAAGCGCATTAGCAATGAATTGGAGAAGTTCCTTGAGGCTGAAGCCAAAGAAGGAAACAACCACCCATCAGGAAGGAACAGCGACACTAACACTATTGCGTCCACCATTGAGGCTGCTGAGGGACTAGATGCTGAAGAAGACAACCAGCCGATGAAGTTCCCACTCCAAGAGTATCTTTTTGGTTCTCTAATCGAATTATCTGAAACAAAGATTGCAGGGAAGAAGGAAAGGGCATCACTTGGAGAACTGTTCCAGGCAACAGAAATGCAAGACAAACACACAGAAAACAAATATGTGGAGAAGAAGAAGCAAACCAGTTCAACCCACAAGTCTGCAAAACATCTTGTGAAGAAGGTACTGAAAAAGTTACATCCATCCTCCAGGAGCCCTGACAGTGGTAAAACTGAAGTACCTTCGACAAAGAAGAAATTCCAAAAGGTGTGCTCTCAACTTTTTCAGAACCATTATCAAAAACACCTGCATGACACATGCTACATGTGAAATATACACCAAATTAGCACAAGTTTGCGTCTAACAAAAAAAATATTTTGCGTGCAGATGGCACAAGTTTTTCAGAGAAAAGTATATCCAGAAGACTCCATCATGGAAAGCAAAATACACAGCGGCATGACAGATCCAAAATACAGCGAGGCAAATTCTACTGGATTGATGTCCGAGAAGGTGAGTCCCTGTAACGAGGGAAGTAAACCATGGATCCAGTATGAGCTAGGAAGTTCTGATGCAGCTAGAAATGGAGAACACTGGATC
>OVBX01000068.1:0-69388 GCA_900406325.1 Erucastrum elatum | reverse complement strand
AACCTAAAAATATGGATAAGCTGACACATAAGCAAATTCACTTCTCAAATAATAGTATAGATATTTTAAAAAGTTTCAAAACTGATAAAATCATAAATGAATCACTTCATGCGCAGTATGTCCTGTCTCGTGCATTTCCTTGCCACTTGCCAGCTCCGCGCCTCTCTCTCTCTCTCCAAAACCATTCGTATCTTTCTCTCTCTAGAGACCTAAGAAGAAGAAGAACAAACAAAAATGTCGTCTGATGAAGAAGGAGGAGAGGAGTATCTCTTCAAGATCGTCATAATCGGCGACTCAGCCGTCGGGAAATCGAACCTACTCTCTCGTTACGCTCGTAACGAGTTCAACGCACATTCCAAAGCAACGATCGGCGTCGAGTTCCAGACGCAGAGCATGGAGATAGAAGGCAAAGAGGTCAAAGCTCAGATTTGGGACACTGCTGGTCAAGAACGCTTCCGTGCCGTCACCTCCGCGTACTACCGCGGCGCAGTCGGTGCGCTCGTCGTCTACGACATAAGTCGTCGCTCCACCTTCGAGAGCGTGGGACGTTGGCTTGATGAGCTCAAGAGTAAGTTGAAAAATGCAACTGATGTTGAATATTATTGCAGTTAGGTCCTATAGTTTGACTGTAATTACAAAATGTTAGGTTTAATTTTGTTGATTGACTTTTTGGTCTAGATTCTTACCATTGTAGGAAGGACTATTAGATAGATCTTAAGGTTTGGTGAAGTAAAGTGTACAAGTCGACAAACAAACTCCTAACTAATTCTTACATGATAAAAGATTAGGTTCTGTTCATTCTTGTTTTCACTTTCTATTAAGAGCAAGTAACATTAAAGTCAATTTTTATTTTCTTTGTTGGTAACCATAAACTCTCTCTAATGCTATTACATCCATATGAATGTTAGTATGGTAAAACTTCGTTGATTTCTTTTTGTTTGTTATTTTTTGGGCAGCACATTCGGATACAACAGTTGCGAGGATGCTGGTGGGAAACAAGTGCGACCTAGATATCATGAGAGCGGTGAGCGTGGAAGAAGGTAAATCCCTAGCAGAAACACAAGGAATGTTCTTCATGGAGACATCGGCTCTCGATTCTACAAACGTTAAAACAGCGTTTGAAATGGTGATCCGTGACATCTACGCCAATGTTAGCAGGAAACAACTCAACTCCGATACGCATAAAACCGAACTGAAGTGGAACGGTCGAGTCAGTCTCGTTAAGGACGACAATAAGGTATCTACACAAGGGTTCGGTTTCTCTTGCTGTTCTTCCTCTTGACCTCATATCTTGGTTTCTAAGATTATTTTTTCTTTTGCTTCATTTGTTACTTCAACACACAAAGTTTCAAAAAATTTACTTTGGTTTGTTTTCTTCCCATAGAAAAATAAAAACAAAAGATCATACAGATTCAAATATGTAATTTTTTATACCAACTGATGAGGAAGATGTTTTTAACATTTCAAGCAGATTAGTATTTTGACATCTCAATAAAGCATGCTAACATATGTCTTGATTTACTGCGGTAAGTTGTCCTAGCTGGAGGATTAAAATGTTGCTTGAACATCAAGTTACAACTTCACAGTGCATAAATTGTAACAAGCCAAAACCACGTCTTTGGTTAAATCTAGAATTCTTTTTTTATCTAGAATTCAAAACTGTATCAACTTTAATTCATTGAGTACTAAATAATGTAACGAAATTTTATGCTTTGGATTTCGAAACAGTACATTAAAGAAAAAAAAAATGTATTTTTACTTTATGAAAGAATGATCGTACAACCTGATGAGTGACCTTGCTGATCTCTATGTGAGATCACAAAAATTCAATACAACTTCCCTAACAAAACTAACACATCCCAAAAAGATAAACGAAATGTGTGCAGTATTGAGCAACGTAGACTAAAATCCACAAAACTATGCTTTTCTTTGTTTGTATAACCTGGAGGCAAACAGCTATGCTGCATATATGTATGGACGAGAATCTCACGGTGCTTATCTGATACTATTACTTTGATCATCCACGCTTAAAGATCATATACCAGGAACAGGAGTAACAGAAGCTTCCACTGCCTTCTTTTGCTTCTCCTTCTCGATCTCCACTCTTCTCACCTCAGCGTGTTGTGCTATTCCGTTTGCAATCACCTGATAAGTGAGGTCCAGTGACTGGTTAAGGTTCTGAAACCTCTGCGCATCTGAGGCCTGCATAACTGTTTAAAAGACAAAGATGCGATTAATCAAGGTGTTTCACTGCTCCCTATAGTATCGTGTGAGCTCGAGAATGGTGATCAGAAGATTTTATATAGCGGTACCTCTGATTGCGTCGACAAAGAATACAAATGCATCCACCTCATCGATGGGTGACTGGAACACATCGTCATCGCTAAAGTCATCATAGGAATCATCGTCATCTTCATCAACATATCGGAAGGACTTCGCCTGCGAAACGAATCAGCGAATTGGCAAAGAGTAAGTTCCAGTAAATGTAGAGCATATTTGTACAAGCACTTGACAAACCTGCGCAGCTAACTTCTGCAGTTTCATGCTCTCTGCTTCATCTCCATCCTCTGTATCATCCATACCCATCTCCCCATCAGACCCATCATCATCCTCGTCCTCATCACTCTCGAGTCCATTCATCTCATCCTCATAATCTATTTCTGTCACCTTTGCAGCTTCTGAGAGAGATATGGAAAAGGGAATAATTGTAAACGTTACCACGCAAGTAGAGAGAAAAGTGGATCATGAGCACAACATACCAGCGAGCTGATTCTTATATGCAAGTAGAAGATCAAGTGTTGCCCTGAAAACACGTTGCAGAGCTTCGTCGGGGAATTGACCACCAGGGAGAGCAAGTAACGAAGTCAAACCCAAACAGCAGACCTTTTTATCATGTTCCCTGGTAAAAAAAAAAGAGCAACCGCCTTATTAGTTGACCCATTACACTAAAGCTACCACGAACAAGATAGGACCTAATCAATAGCATCAAAAATACCTTTTGAAATTTGCTGGCAGGCCACTCTTTTTCTTTTGTCCTAACATCTGGAACCAAATATCAAATACTGTTGAAGCAAGCCCTGTGTTATGCAATACACCAAGCGTCAAACTTGGATTGTAGTAAAGCATATTTGCCACCTGCGAATAGACATCATGATTTTTTTTTTTTTTGAGAACTTGATCAACAAAGAAAAATTTAAGCTGCAGCAGATATAATGGTGGTTCCCTTGCAAAGAAAGTTCAATTTATCATTGTAAACATCAACACAGAAATGGAATAATTCATTGCTACCCCGCCTGATTCATAAAAAAACAATGATGGAAAGTTGGGATAACAGCAGCAGCTCAAAACATTCTCCACACAGTTCTTACCACTTGTATAAGAAGAGATTTTAAGTTTGAAGTCTCTGCTCGTTGTAACCGATCAATAGTGAGTCGCAGATATGGTTCAACCCACTGATCCACGTGCCCTTTGCAATTCTGGAAAACAACTTCAATAAGCTTTGGAGCTGCTTCAATTTCACTGTCTTCTATGTTTCTATCGGTCATAACCTGTAGAAACAGAAACGTAGTTAGCTATGAAGGTAACAACAAGTACAGACCACATACGTGAACTATAACTATTGGAAGATATACTTACAGTTGAAAGAACATTATATAAGCTTTGCTGGTAGTCGGGCTCCTTGCAAGTAAGGAAACGAGCAGTTCCCCGTGATATAAAATTGTCCATCGGAGCCAAAATATCTACCATTTCAAAGAAATAACTTAGTGAATGGAAGTTCCGCAGTGACAGAGTAAACTATACAGAAAACGGATACGAGAGAAGCCATACTTGGAAAGTAATCAATTGCCCAGTCGACCAACGCTTCCACGATTAATGGCCAGAGACCCCATATGCCCAAGGAAATGTTAGGTGAATAAAAGGTCATGTATGATGCAATCTCCAAAACTTCTTCAAATACATCTGCCAAAGCAAATAGGATGAGAATTTCAAATGCCTTAGTTTCTATATAAAAATATTTTGAAAAGGAAATGAATGGTCCTGAAATCTGATGCTGCTACACGACAAAAGAATTGAATCAAAATGCATACTGTTACTGACAACGGATATATATCCTATCTGAAAATGCATACTGTTACTGAAGGAATGAATCAAATGGCTAACAATTCAGTCCAAAAGTCCATCATCTAGACACAACATAACTTAAATATGCTTGTAGTCCACAAACTAAGGACTAGAGGTAAATGAGAAAAACTCTAGAATTATTTTTATACATCAGTTTACCTTGGCCATCAATGGTCAACATTTTCTGCAGTATTGGAAGTATTGTTGGTTCTATTTCAACAAACAGCTGAGGAAGACTGCTAACAGATTCAAGGATTGTACTTATGGCACGCAAACAACCAACTGCAGCTAAAGCTCCCATATCATCCGAATCATCACTGGTTTCTGACGTGTTTAAGCACCTCCAAAATGCAGCCGCCTGAGTAAAAGGAGAGGCAGCAATCAATATATCTCAACGTTTATAATTATTCAAAACAACTATACACAGGAGAGAGCTCATTTTCTTACCAGATTTTGGCATAATCCAAAGGCATACGGAGCCATCTCCTCACCGAACTTATCGACAATGGTCTCCAGCGTGAAAACAAGGTCTTCGTTCTCTACCTCATTCATGAGTTTGAAAAATTCTGATAGGAGCAAGATTACCATTAAGTTAAACGCATTAGTTTACTCCGAAATACAGACCATGTAGTTTTTATAAAAAGGGTTACCTACCATCAAGTAATTGAGGGAGGATTGGACGTATCTCATTCAAATCTGCATGTTCGACCAGAGTTATAATCAGCCACATACAGACATTCAAAAAGATAACGCACACGGGTAAGCAAATGCAAACAGAATCACACATATACATGGACAGGAGAGAATCACATACCCTCGCACGCTTCAACAAATGAACGTAATGCAAAAACTGAATCAACACGGACAGGGAGATCAGGATCGCGCATTCCCGAGACAACACTGTGTAATGCTTTACGAAAGTTGTTCTGATCTGAGAAGTTGGTATAGGCATATTGTCCAGCTACCCATGCGGCCTACATCCAAAAGAAACATCAAGGGGCTCCCAAAGAATATACCATCTAATACTGGACGTGAAATACGAAGTCCATCCTAAAATATCCACAACTCTGTAGAAGTCTCCCAAGTATCGTTATCATTTTTCCTTTCTTTTTATTTCTTCTCTTGTTCAACAATTCTTTGAAGAAATAAATTGAGAAGTATAACAGAACCCCTACTATGGCAGCCATGGACTGCTGAGGCATCCATGACAAAGTTTAAGAAGGCAAAACAATGAATACCTTCGCTCTAAGATGTCCAGCTGGACTATTGAATTCCGGAAAAATATGTTGCACCAACATATGCTCTAGCTCAGATTTATAAGGATCCGTTTGCTTCAGTTTATCACAAAGTGCTCCAATAGCAAGCATCGCGCCATCTTTTCGATGATAAGGCTTATGTTCAGCAGGAGCTTCGTCATAACTATAAAAAGTGGGAAAACAAGTTCACAACAGAAAGAAGAAGAAAACCGAAGCAGCAGAGCTCGAAAGGAATACCTCCTGAAGATCCCTACAACAAACTGAACAAATTTCGGAAGGTTCTCTTTCCCACGTTTTTGGACCAATTCATTTACAAAATCCATAGACGCTGTTCGCGGACTGTACAAGTCTTCAATAATATCTGCAATGCAGTACAGCAGATATCATTAAATATGATATCTTTAAAACTTCTCAAGAAATCACACTATTTTTAATACTCACTGTAACCTTTCCTCACATATTCATGTGGGTCTTCCTCCCAAAGTTCTTGATCAGAGTCATTAAAGCACATCAGAGGGAAAACAATCTCAAAAAGCAGAACATCCAGCCGAGGCATCAGCAAACTGTACATGCTTTTCATCGAAATGCTGCAGATAAGGAATTTAGTGTCAAAGGATAAAGAACTCCCTTCAACGAGAAATACCACATGCCAAAAATACAGCAAGAGTTTTTATTTATTTTATGCTGCAGGGAGAAATGGCAACATTTGAACACATGATAAGCTCGAATAGTGAGAAATTACTAATAAAACAAACAAATAACCATCTAAAGTTTCTAATTAAAATCAGTAAGTTTAAATACGTTGACCAGAAACCAAAACTATAATAGGAAAATGAGAATTTAAGTCAACCAGGTGGGCAATACTGAATGTATACAAGTATGCCACTGAAACTAACTGTAACACAAACCTGTTGCTTAAGTACTTAAGGAGAAGATTGATAACTCTATCAGGAAGATAGCCTCCAAAACGAATTGTGTTCAGAAGATTTAGGTAGCCTTCCAGAATTCTGCCTGCATAACTCTTTTGAAACATCTGGGCAAAAGGTTTGCATTCGGGAGTTTGAAGTTTTGGGTCACCAAACCTGTCACAACGAATGTTCACAAAATTTCAGTGGACCTTCCAAGAGTTTACTTTTCAACAATAAAGGCTTCAGAGACTTACCGACTGTAGAGCCTGTTTAAAATCTGCACTGTCCACTTCTTGACCTTCCACCAGCCCCAAGATTTTCTAAGTTCCGGATCCATAGGCTGGCCTTCAACTGGAACAGGACGCTCCGAAACACTCAAGAACAGAACCATCCATGCATTGAATACGTTTATATCATATAATTGCTTTGGGAGATCCAGCTGCCACAGAAAATAATAGAAAATGAATCATGTGGCTAACCTTTGGAATGTGCTAAAAATGAAGATCAGGATATCATAAATCATCATGGAAATAAAACAAGAACATGGATAGCTTTAGGAAGCCTATGATGCCAATATTTTGTTAATCTATGGGGTTTCGCTAAACCAGAGGAGTTCACCTAGCAAAGTTGCCAATTGCCAGTATGATAAGACACCATGCAATGCATGTAATAATCTCGAATACTAGAAAACAGAGACATGGATCACAATTGGAGTTGTAACCACTTATCTAGGAGTTCTTGTCACACATTTTACACTTCGATAAATAAATACTACGCAAAACACTTAAACTAGTTTCAATTTTATTTTAGGGATATGCATAATAACTTTAGGAAAAACAATATGTAAAATTCCGTAGAGAGAAGCACAATTAACTGATTCCTAGCGACTTACGTATATGGTTGACCAAAATATTTTGCATATCAGCTTCATGAGCTCTGCTATCTCCAGTGATGGATTTTCTACGTGGATAAGCCCATTAAAGATATTCAAAAGTAGAGGAAACGTCTCCTCCAAAATGCGGGTAACAGGTGTTCTCTCTTCGTCTGACTTGAACCTAAAAACAAAATTATGAAACAGAATCAAGGGGATGCGCTACTTATGCATAAACAATGAGAATACCATCTAGATTTGCTGCTTGTTTACATGAAATACACACCTTGCGTACCTATAGCTGGAACTCATATAAACTTCATAAGAATTAGGAAAGATGTTTGAAAGAGCCATGTACACCATTCTATTGTATTCTACACTTTCTAACACTTAACACTCCTTTTGCAATACAATTGTCTCTTCCCTTAACTTTACTACTTAGGAGTGGCTACCACCTAAAGAGTTTACTCAGTGTGCTACAGTGAAATAGTCAAATTTGCGCTACTGCCACCGCAGACAATCATACCAAAATTATTACTAACAAATCTTTGAATCATACACACGGGAACGAGAATACGGAATGGAAAGTGAAGTAACTTACTCATATTTTCTGGAGAGTATCCGCAACACAAACAAAGCTCCATAAATTTGTTGATTCTGCAAGTTGTAGTTCACCCAATCGAGAAGACGCGGCCATTGTTCTGGGTAGTCAGCATATATAATAGTCTTGAGGCACTCTCCAAGCTGTGATCTGGATAAGGAAATAAGGTTGGAAAATGAGGACAAATATAATTGGCGTCAAGAAAAAAAAAACAAAAACAAAAATCCGGTTGTCAATCAAGGCTTTACAAAAATGACAACTTCTTAAGATATCATCCACCATCCACTGTTTCATGACATGTATAGCGACTAAGGACAATGCAAAGAAACATATACAGGTCCATGATCCATATATGAGTCTGCTGTAGGTCCAAGTACAACAAAAAGAGAGGACTATCAGCTTGAAGACACTATCTATCAGACAAATTATGTCATCTTTTCAAATAATCACACAGAAGTCAGGCATACAAATTACCAGAAACCACAAATAAACGAGAAAAAATAAGCCAAATAACTAGAATGATAAGTCCCAGAGCAAAATTACCTGAGTAAGGTAGGAACTTGAGTTACATAGACGAGTATGTTGTCCCTCACCAATTGTTTATCGCTTTGCAGTATCCTCTGCTGCTGCTGCTGCTGCTGCTCTCCTGCACCCAAACCTTCAGGTGACCAGTTCTTAGCAATGAAGTTCTTGAACTGAATACAAGCGATCTGACGCACCGCCATATCACAGTTCCCATCCACAGCTATCTGCAACAGCCTCACCAAATGCTGTGGCGTGTGCTGCAACTGAAACACATAGAACACAGCCACAAACAAATCAAAAATTGAACTTTAGTCAATTAGAAATAGTAAGTCCCAACCGCAACGTCATCGATATGTCATATAAACATCACTGTAGAGAACTAAAGCAAATATCGATCTTCTGCCTAACATCAAGAACTAGCAACCGTGTATTATAAGAGAATTCAAGAGAGACCTGATTGAGTTGCTGCTCAGAAGCTTTGCGTTCATCTGGATTAGGGCTGAGAGCGGCGGCTCGGAGGATCAAAGCGAGACTAGCCGGATCCATCCTCCTGCGAAACACTAGAAAGGGATGATCAGAGGGAAGTTGTGAATTCGATTTTGAATTTTTTTCCGTTCAAATCACTAGTATGAGGGCTCGTAGGAAGAGTTTCACTAGAGGATGATTAGAGTTTTAAATCGACGAATATGGCGGAGAAGGAGGATGAAGATGATTAGCTGGCGAGAGTGGACAAAATAGAGCTGGAGGAGAGTTCTTTTGTTTTTAAATCGAATCCCTAGGGTTGTTTAGCTACCCACTATTCTTTTATTGACCCGGGTTTGTCTATACATACACGGTTTAATTCAAGCAGGATTCGTCTATAAAACCGGCGGTTTATCTCGAACCGGGTCCGTTAATAGAACCGGTTTAATTCGAACCGGGATCGTCAGTAGAGCCGGGCCCTCGCTCTGATCTAATAGACGGGACCGGAAGAGAAGCGAGTAGGCGAGTAGCTATAGAATTAGTAAAATAATCCCTTTTGATTGATGTTATACTCCTTAGAGCAATGTGTTGTTAATTTCGACACAGTCCATTTTTCTGCACAGACACACTTCAGTTTTTGTACAGATTTTGTGAGTAGTAACCTTCGCTATCACAAGTAACTCATTTTGTAAAGCCAGACTTGCATCCTCGTTTTTCTTTATAGAGCACAAAAGGGGGCATGACTCACATATTCAGAAAGACCAAGGTAAGGACATCTCCATTCATCTTGAGATATTAGCTATGCAGCATGAGAGAGGGACCGTTATCTGGTTGCAGACAAAAAAAAATTGGCTGAAAAAATTAACTTTCTGGTATCTGATTCATTATTGTTACTCTCAGCTCAATCTGTTTGTACAACAGAACTACATAGTGAGATGTTGAAGTAGCCGGGTTTGTTCTCTTCTTATTAAGACAAAAGATTTCACTTCACTAAACGGATTCAATCTCGAGCAATTGACACAAGTTTGGGGGAAAAAAAACATGACAAAAAACATGTCTAATTCGAGGATATAGGAAAAACAACTAGTGAGTATCAAGAAACGCATAAAAGTTGTAACAAATAAAGACTCATGGGAGTAACGAAAATAGATTCTTCTAGGCGACAGGGATCATCTCAGGGTAATCTACTGCAGTGAGGGGAGCTTCTGGTGCAAGAGCAACCGGAGCAGCAACCTGAACAGGTGCAGAGTTGACATCATCCTCCTTGGGAGCATGGATGATGACAACATCAGGCAACGGTGTCTTTGGTCCATTTATTCCCTTGGGATCCCAGTCAAGCATGACCTTCACCTTGATTCCCAGCACACCCTACACATTTTGAGAGTTTTACCAGAGACTATAGTTAGACATCGCCAGCATTATATATTCACATGGTGGGGAAACTCAGAAGAAGAAACTCTTAACCTGTCTAAGGAGAACATGTCTGACAGCAGAGTCGATGTAATCCTTGGTAGGTTGACCAGAGGAAACCATGTAACCGTCCTTGAATTTCATGGACTTGGCACGTGCTGCACGGAGCTTTCCACTCACAATCACCTCACACCCCTTAGCACCACTCTCCATCACGAATCTCAAGACACCATAGCAAGCCCTATACAACACAATATTAATATCTGGCTCTTATTAAGAAAATGAGACCACCAATGCTCAACATACACTCAGCAACTAGCCAAGACATAGCTCAAACCTTATCTAATGCAAATACGACCCAATTATAAAGCGTGACAACCATAGACTGCCCATGAAAGATATGAACTCTATGAATAATCATGGGGATGCACTTCACTATTCTTAAAATGCCAAAAAATAAAAACTTCAATCCTACCTATTATATGATGTAATGTGACGTCATTATATGAGTGACAAGGTAACACATTCATCAAACAAATAATAAAGAAATCGTGGTGAAAAAACAGAAATGTATGAAATAGATGTCGAACCTGCGAACAGCAAGTCCACCGAGGAGCTTGTAACGGAGAGACTCAGCCTGAGCAATGGCGCAGAGACCTCTGTTGGCAACCTTCTCAGCGTAAAGCTCAACACTGTCTTGAGGAAACCTGAATCTCTTTTGCACAAGAGATGTCAACTCCCTGATCCTCCTTCCCTTCTCACCTATTAACATCCAATCCTTATAAGATCTCTACACATAAAGTCCCAAACCAAGCTTTTAATTCTTAAGAAAGGTTCAATTGAACATACCGAGAACATTTTGAGTACGTGTGGCTCTGATGATGATCTCAGTCCTCATCGGAGTAACCCTAACCTCCACACCAGAGTAACCATCTTCAGCAAGCTCTCTCGTTAAAACCTCGTTCAGCTCGGCGTAGAACACACCGTCTGCTACAAACTGAAGAACTCAAAGGAATCATTTCAGCATACGATGCAGCGAAAGAGATCTAATTGACGAGAGAACAAGTTTACGAGCTCACCTTTCTCTTCTTGCTTATTTGAGTCGCCATGTTTGATGTGTGCAGCTGCGGGATTACTGAAACCCTAAAGTCCTGAAGTTAATCTCGAGAATGATGGTGAAGCGCTGTGAAGTTATCACTACTAGATGTTTGTATTTATATCTAGGTTAGAAACTCGAGAGTCGAGATCACTGGTCTGGGATCTTACTGGGCTTTTTATTTTCTCCCTTTCATGGGTTAAATATTATTCCAATTAGCTAGTTGTATCAGCACAGGCCCAAGATATCTTTTGTTCACGGCTTTTCTTGGATTGTTCTTTCAAACTACTTCTGTTTTCTCCTTTCAAAGTTGTTGTTCTCACCATTCCGCTCACGGCGTAACAGACAAGAAGCTGGCTAAAGACTAAAGACCAAAGAAATTAAAACATGAGTCCAAAATAGCCAAGTTCAGAACAAGTCTTACAGTGAAGCAATTATTTAGATAATAAACACAACAACTACTACTAACTTTGTCAACAACTTCAGAATTAGCCTTCCTCTAGCGAGAAATTGGCTAAAGACAAATGAAACTAATAGCTAAATTCCGTACAAGTCTTACAGCGAAGCAACTACTTAGATAATAAACACAACATTAACTTTGTCAACAACTTCATGAGTCTCCTCTATCCTGTTTTCTTTTCTCGTTCTTATCCTCGCCTGCGGATGCAAATTTTCATCTTCAAGCTTTCCCGTTCAGCCATGAAATAGTGAGGAACGAACATGAAGTCCTTTTCAGGAGTCTGGAAGCTCACTTTCTGAATCCTATTCATCTCATCCAATCCAAACGACATTGTTTTACCTCCGTACGAGTAGTAAGAGAGTTGATAGGAGAACTCTGAAACTCCAGGAGCACAAGGTGCTATGCAGTTCACAGTGACATACACTCCTTGTTCCTCCTCGAAACACTGAACCGCAACCAACGGACCTTCTCTACCTTCCTGAAGAACTAAAATTTTATCAGTGATGTGCATCCATGCGTCCGCGTCAACGCCACACGCGAAACATCCACGCGAGCCTGTGCCTTTGCAGGTAACATGGTAGTGATGGTAGAGATCCTTGCACAGACCAGCGTAGTCGCAGTCTGGTGCAGGACAGTGGCACAGAGCGAAACTGCATTCCTTCTCGTGGGCCAGCTCTTTGCCATAAGAGAACTTGTGGGTGCAGCCATGTTTTGCGTTAGGGCATGGGACCATGGTTGCTTCCACGACTCTCTCCATTATTCTGCATCGGTGGATACCAATGGGTAAAGTGCAGGAAGGGCATTTGTTCCTCAGGTTGGTACAGCAATCAGAGCAAGCTATATGTCCGTTGTCACACTGAGATTGCAAAATAAAAACTAGATTTAGAGATATTATCAAAGTTGTAACGAGTCTTGATAAAAGTGTTATATATGCATCATGTACATAGTCAATGATGTCCTGTAATGAAAGATGCTTCCTTTAATTCTTCCTAGTGCAAAATCATGCATTTTAAAGATAAACAATCAATTGCAGCATTTCAGTGATGGTCTGTAATGAAAGATGCTTCCTTTAATCTGATTAACATCTTCCTAATGCAAAATCATGCATTTTCAAAGATAGTAAACACCATATGTACATATTCAGTGATGTTCTGTAATGAAAGTTACTTCCTTTAATCTGATTAACATCTTCCTAATGCAAAAAATATGCAATTTTTAAGATAACCGGTTATGGTATGTACATTTCAGTGATGTTCTGTAATGAAAGATGATCTTCCTTTACAGACAAGGAGGTAAGAAGAAACAAGACCTGGAAGATCGGATTTGTCAGTGCGTGGCAACAAACAGGACAGTCGAGAAGATCCAGATCCAACAGCATCCCTGATCGTACCTCCGTTGTTGTAACTTCGTCGTCACCTGCTACTGTTACCGTTACTTCTCCAACATTCACGCCGCCTTCTGCTTCTTCTTCTTCGACAAGGGAGGAAAGGCGTTGCCTTTTCGGGTGGCTGCTCGACGCTTCTCCGGCGAGGACTTGCTCGGCGTTCGTATCTCTCACCATGGCTATCGAAATGAGTAAATGACCAATTACCAATATGTAAAAATCTAACTCCTTTATGCTCTTTTATGGTCGGGTCTCAGTATAGGTGAATGGTTATCTCACATTTTACGTTCTCACATTTTTTCTCCTTGAAAATAAAATTAAGGGAAATTGCAGTGGATATACATTATACACAAAAGTTACATACACTTCTCGAGCACTGTTACTTTTATTTTAACCTTTGCTTACAGACCTATGACCTATCCATTAGCTTGCTGACAAGAGAGGTTTCTAATTCGTTTAGCTATACGCATGCGATGGCAATAATTAACTACTAGAGTTTTACCCACCCCACAGACCGGAAAACAAATGAATGAACAACCGAAAGGACAAAGATATTTTAAAAGTTTAGTTTATTCTCAATTTAAAATAGCATTGGTTTTCAACTTTTCATTATATAGATTTGTTGTTTTATCAGAGATTATATGGTTATCTTACCATTTAAACGATTGTCGTGAATACGTAATTGTTCTTTTAAAAAAAAAAATTGGAATACCTTAGTTATGATAATATGCAGCATGAAGTTTCTGAAAACAAAAATTATGAATTATCTTTGTCTTTAAACTCTTAATTCATTGATTTTTTTGCTACATACCTTGAATGTTTAATCTAGATGCTTACTGTTTAATGTCTTGTGATACTATAATTGATGATCAAATCAACCATATCATCCAAATAATAGGTTAAAGTTTTCTTTTCAAAAGTACTACTGATTTTCCATATATGGTTGTTGCTAACTGAAACATCAAACTCCACCAGATACTTTTTAGTATCAGACATCCCACATGGCGGATTGGTTGTCACTTGATCACATATATGATTTTAGTTACATATAATTACACATAATTTAGAAGCTAAATATTTGATAATTCATCAATATTCAAGTTGTTGCAAGATGTGGATGTAGCAAAGAAATACCACACTGTATCTCTCTGAACACTTTGGACGTGCGATGTAACACCATCATTTTTTTTTGTTTGGGAGGATGTTACTTTCCTTGGTGTGTAGGGAGTCAATTGCATGTGTTGTCATGTTGAAAGATATATAATGCATGAGTAATCTGTTTTAGTGAGATGTGTGTTGGGTTCTCGTGAACATGCTGAACTAGAGTTTTTAAAAGTAATTTTGATTCTGAGATGTTTCTCCTTTTCTTAGAGAAATTTACATCGAGGAATACTTTTCCAAAGTCTATTTACAGCCAGAGGTAAGTGAAGCAGGTTTTTGATAATCTGCTAAATTTTAATATTACAATATCATATCAGATAATCTGATAAATTCTAACATTCAAATATAATTTTTTTCAGCAGATATTAGACAATCAGCTAAATTTTGATATTACACTATAATATTTTTAAGAAAAAATCATAACAATAAATATAGAAAAATGTTAATAATTTTATTCAAATTACACTATTTAGTTGATTTAGATCATTTGTAACTCTTCCTTGTGTCTATCTCTATAATAATATGTAGAAGTAAATTTATTCTAACACATCTCTATTTTTTCTATTAAAATAGAGATTATAGATGACAATAAAAAACAGGGAATAATATTTTTTATTCTATCTATAAAATAAAATAAAACAAATTTTAATTTTCTTACTACATAATTAAAAGTTGTTATTGAAGAGGAATCTATTTGAATAAATTTCATCTTATTATAGAGGTAGAAATATCAAAATATATTAGAGATGGTCTTAGGTAAAATTGTAAAACTAAATTATTCGAGGGGTCTTTTGGAGAAAACCCAAAAAAAAATCAAGAAATCAAATATCCTATTTTCCAAAAGTACCAATCTGTCACCTCGACTCTGGTCTCAATCCCCTCACCGGCGACGAACAATGGCGTCAGCTTCCAAGAACCCTTTCTCCATGAAACCCCCAAGACCTCCCTCTTCCCTCCCCTCCGTGTCCCCCACCTCAGCCGAACCCCAAATCCGAATCCCAAACCCTAACCCTAACTCAACCGCCTCAAATCCACCGATCACGATATCACCAGAGGACCACCTCCTCTCGCGCTCCACCCACCTCACGCGGCCGGAGCTCCTCCGGCGCCGATCGCACAACCTCAAGCAGCTCGCCAAGTGCTACAGGGACCATTACTGGGCGCTGATGGAGGATCTCAAGGCGCAGCACAGGGAGTACTACTGGAGATACGGAGTCAGCCCGTTCAAGGAGGAACAGGGGAATAAGAGGCGGAGGATTGGTGGTGAAGGAGGAGAAACTAACGACGCCGGCGTTGAAGGTAGTGGAGATAACGGAGGTAATAACAATGACGGCGTTAGGGTTGAGCAGTATGCGAATAGTAGTTGCGGGAGCTGTATGTATGGGTGCAAAGCGAAAGCGATGCCTCTCACCAAGTACTGTCAGTTGCATATTCTCAAGGATAGCAAGCAGAAGCTTTACACTGGTTGCACCAACGTTATCAAAAGGTTCGCTTTTTTTATTGCGTTTGAAAAACAATATGTGCTACAGACTGTGTTTATTACAGATAATGGTTAGGTTAAGATGCTGTAATGATGATGAAATAAAGCTGCCTTGATGTTTTCGTCTTGTAATGAACCAAAGAAACTGTTTCAAAAGGGATTGGTAGAATTGTTAAAAGGTGCGCTTTGTTTTGCGGTTGAAAACAATAGGTGCTACAAATCGTGTTTATTACATAGTATAGCTTGCTTAAGATGTTGTAATGATGGTGAAATGGAACTAGCTTGTAGTTTTTGTCTTGTAATGAACCAAGAGACTGTTTCATTAGGGATTGGTAGATTTGCTATAATAAGGTTCGCTTTGTTTTACGTTTGGAAACAGTAGGTGCTAAAAATCGTGTTAGATACTATAGTTGGTTTAAGGTGTTGTAATGAAACTAGCTTCCAGTTTTGGTCTTGTAATGAACCAAGAAACTGTTTCAAAATAGATTAGTAGAGTTGTTAGCCTTGTTTACTTGACCTCGACGGTGTACTGCTTTAATTCGATGAATAGTTATAGTGTAGTAGTAGTAAAACATTAACCAGGTTCCAGAATGACTATCATTATCTGATTCAGTTTGTTACAACCCTTATTTTATATATGTTTGTGGTTCGTAATTAGCACATGATGATTGTTTAAGTTATCTTGTAATTGTTACATTCAGAGCTCCTGCCGGCCCATTACTCTGTGGAAAACCTACACTTGCATCGACTGTACCTGCACTGTGTAACGTGCACTTCCAGAAATCACAAAAGCTAGTTGCTAAAGCATTGAAGGATGCTGGTCACAGTGGCTCCTCAACAAGCAAGCCTCCCCCAAAGCTTCATGTCATAGTAGCTGCGTTTGTGCATCATATTCAAACTAAAAGAAAGAATCCACGGAGCGAGGGTAAACTTAAAAGTGAAGTAAAAGAAGAAAATATAAGCTGAGTCAAGCCGTTAGCATTCCCAGAAGAAAGTTGTTGCACTAAGTCATCCAGAAGTGAAAGGTGAGAAACTTAACCTAGTCTATCATTCTAGGTGAGAAAGACACAGCGGAAAAATCTCTTTGATTTGCCACAGTTAGTTTGGTCTCTTAGCTAGGCAACGAGATCTCTGTTTCTGGTGTAATTCTGGTAGATAAATTTTTTATATTATTTGGTTGCATTTTTTTTTTTTGCAGGCATGGTGTTACTCTGCTCCGCACTGTACATGAGCTGGTAGTCACCTGTCTATTGTTGAATGGAAGATTAGCTGCACGTGAAGCGATCTCTTATGCAAAAGCATGAAAAACAACCTCTTGTGACCACCTGCCGGTCAAGCTAGATAGACACACAAAAGTTTAGTTAAGACTTGAAAATCTGGTCTTTGAGACCTTACCTTTGACTTGCGAAGAGAAATCTAAAGATACAAATATACTTTGGATTCATACTGGTGATAAGGTGTCTGTCTGGTTGCTTAAATGTTTTGCATATATAGAGTGCCGGTCTTGAGTCTTTTGAGTCCTGTGGCGTAAAGAGAACTAACAAAAATAATGCCCTAACAACAACTTATTCATCATGCTGAAATTTCATCAAAACATTCATAAATTTTGATCTAATATAAATAATACAACAATTCTTCAATGTTCTTATGAGATTTCAGATTAGCACTAGTTCATGATTTCTTATCAACCTTTTAATTAGTTAATATAAATCACTATGTATAAATATCATTGTGTTATTTGACTCGACCAATTAAATTATAATAATATGTTTACAGGTTGATACCTAAGAAAATACCAATTAAATGATTTCTAGTTGTATTTTTTAAAATCAAATTAATTTAAAAAGACCAAAGGCAGAAGAACCCCCCAGGAGGAGGAGAAAGGAAGCGACGAAGCCTAGTGGAAGGAAGAGCCGTCACCGATCAACTGAGAGAGAGAGAGAGAACTCCACAGTCTCACTGAAATTCGTTTTATGATAGCTGAGTCAGCTCATTGATGATGGCTGTGACAAGTTCAAAGTGAAGAGTAGTAGAGATAGATCAAAGAAGAAAGTATGGCGAATAGCAAGTACGAGTATGTCAAGTCGTTCGAAATTGAAGACGAACTCATGTTTCCTAATTTGATCGTTGTTCGGATCGATGGTCGTGATTTTTCTAGGTATAAAGCTCTCACCTTCTTTATTATTCTATAGAAAGTTGTCAATGGTGTAGATTGTGTAAAGGAAGGAGGATATGAGATTCTGACAAGGCTTCTGCTTTTAAATAAAAGTATTGGTTTTGGGTTCTGTTCATTTTGGTCTTGCTGACTTTGTTGAACTCTCTGGAAGTTTCTAGGGAACTCATGTCTAAAAAGAAAGTGTCTTTGATTAATTTTGGAGCATGATTGCAAAAAGAAAAAAGAGTAGTAGTTGCATTTGTCTAAAGACAGTGACTTTGTGATGGGTTTTGGAGCATGATTGCAGAAAGAACTTGCATTTGTTCTTTGATCAAGGATGTAATTATATTTTTATTCGTAGAGAATGCTCTCTCTTACCTTACCTCCTTAATCACTCTATAGATTTTCTCAAGTTCATGAGTTTGAGAAGCCTAATGATGAGGCAGCCCTCAATCTGATGAATTCATGTTCTGCTGCCGTTTTGGAAGAGTACCCTGATATCATCTTTGCATACGGATACAGTGATGAATACAGGTTCCAATGTCACCTTTTGTTGGCTTTATCTGTCTTTGATTTGCAGTTACATTCCTTCTCATTCTTGTATATATTGTCTTTAATTTTCTATTTTGTAGCTTTGTATTCAAGAAAACGTCCAGATTCTATCAGAGACGAGCCAGGTATTGATTCGTCTAAACTTGATCCACATGTAGCATCGTTTCTCTGATTGACTCATAAGTCTTTACTTTCTTGTTTTTGTTTTTAATATGCAGTAAGATATTGTCGCTGGTAGCTTCCTTCTTTGCTGCAGCGTATGTAACAAAATGGAAAGAGTTCTTTCCCCGAAGAAGATTAGAGTATGCTCCTTCTTTCACCTCAAAGGTTGTAAGTTGTGCATCGCCAGAGGTTCTTCAAGGTTATCTCACGTGGAGACAACAGGACTGTAAGGCACTCTGACCTCATAAATTATTGATACTGGTTTCCATGAGTTATCTCTAAGAGCTTCTAACAGCTTCCGTTTCTTGATTACAGGCCACGCCAAGAATCAGTATGAAACTTGTTTTTGGATGTTAGTTAAAAGTGGAAAGACCATAAGTGAAACACAAGAGGTTCTTAAGGTCTGTTGTTGTTGCTTTTCTGTGCCTGATATCACTGTTCTTCGCCTGGTTTTATTATTAGTGGATTATATTTCGTTGTTTGATCACACTTTGTCTATTTCCGTTGGCACATGCAGAATACACAAAAGCAGCAGAAAAATGAGCTTCTCTTTCAGAAATTTGGTATCAATTACAAGACGCTTCCTGAATTGTTTCGCCAAGGATCATGTCTTTTCAAGACTAAGGTGATTATTTATATCTTATACTCGTTTTAATATGTGATGTGTTATTTAGAGCAACGAACCTCCAGTTGTAAGTTGATTCTCTGTGAATGTTAGTAAGATCAGTTTGTTGAACAATATAATTGGTGGACATGTACGTCTAGGCTTTTCATTTTAAATGTTAATCGTTGGAACCCTTTGTAAAATATTGTCATGTGTAGAAGACTATCATTTCAGCTTTGTTGATGATGCTGTAACTAGCTGAATGTGTTATCTCCTTTGTATTGTGTTTTATGAAAAGGGAGATCTTCCCTTTTCATCACATCCTCTGACTTATTATAGATTCCTAATATGAGATAATTTTATCTGACTTCATTTAGGTGGAAGAAACTGCAAAGCACGATGAGAATGGGAATCCTGTAAAAAGATTGAGGAGAAAGGCTGTTTTAGTACATTCGGAGAATATTGCTGCAAGAAGCTTTTGGAATGAGCACCCCTCCCTCTGTAATGATGTTGGTCACTTCACGAAAGATATTGGCAGAACTGAACCAGATTTTGTGAGGTCGTTTGAGTTTGAGAACAAACTGTTACCTTTAACTTGGGTCGTGGTTAGGATTGACGGCTGTCACTTTCACAGGTAGTATATTCTTTACTTCGTTGTCTTAGTTTCCTTAAACCTTGTTAGACATTATATTTCATTGAAGCCTTAGGGTAGTCAAGTCCATGTGCTCCCTAGGATTCAGCTATGTCATGAAATGGTATACTTCTTTAGCTGGCCTCTGCGGTTTACTGAAGTTATGTTGTGGGCTTATTCTAGTTCTTGAATCTTAGCTTGCATTCTTAGCAGGAAGACACATTTGATTACTAATCGACTAACGTTCCCTGTTGAAAATGCAATTAATGGAGTTTGATTGTATTTTTGGTAGATTTTCTGACGTTCATGAGTTTGAGAAGCCAAATGATGAGCAAGCTCTGAAACTTATGAATTCATGTGCAGTGGCTGTTCTCGAGGAGCTTCAGGATATTCAATTTGCATATGGTGTCAGTGATGAGTACAGGTCTTTATTTTTGAACCTCTTGTATAACAGTTTTTAGATATCTTTAGGTATTAATTAAGCTCATCGTCGATTGCAGCTTTGTTTTAAAGAAAGAATCTGAGCTCTACAAAAGACAATCCAGGTTAAACTAACTTCTATTTTCCCTACCATTTTATCTCCCTGATTCTCTTGGTTCTTAACTTCCTGATATTATGTCGCAGTAAGATAGTATCTGCAATCGCATCCTTGTTTACATCAGCATATGTGATAAAGTGGAGAGACTTCTTCCCTCACAAAGAATTGAAGTACCCTCCATCATTCGATGGACGAGCAGTATGCTATCCAACATACAAGATTCTGTTAGATTATCTGGCTTGGAGACAAGTTGACTGTGAGTAAAATAAAGTCTGAGAAATTATCTGCAATCAATTCATCTATAGTTTCTTTTGAATAAAACCTTAATATAGGAGTAGTCTCATGTTTTCTTTTTGTGTTGGCAGGCCATATTAATAATCAGTATAATACATGTTTCTGGATGCTTGTTAAGTCAGGAAAAACCAAAACTCAATCCCAAGATTACTTAAAGGTAACTTTGTTATGGTTGGAAGAAACTTTCATTTCTCATGAGTGACTTGAAAATGGTTCTTCTTATCTTGTTCTTTATGAATGACTTTACCAGGGAACTCAAACACGAGAGAAGAACGAGCTGCTTAGCCGTCAGTTTGGGATTGAGTACAGTTCATTACCTCTAATCTTTCGAATGGGATCCTCTGTTTTCCGCTTAAAGGTTAGCATTTTCCGTAATCTGTGTTGGGAAAGAAGAAATGCACAAATGAAATGGTTAAAGAACTCCATAGATAGTTGTCTGAATATATTCATTTTTCAGGAAGCTGATGCAGTGGAGAATGGAGTAGTAGTCTCTGAGGAGAAACTGAAACAGGAGGGAGAAGTGGTGGTATATCACTGCAACATAATCGAACGCTGTTTTTGGGAAGAACATCCACACATTCTTAGCTATTCATAAACACAGCTGCGTTTCACTTCACTTGTAAGACCAATTAGTTGCAAATACCTTTGAATATCTTTGTAGTGGTGGTTCATTAATGTCATTTGTGAAAAGTTGAGATTCCATGAAATAATAGTATCCTCAACCAAGGTCAGTCTAACATTCCCAAATAACATACAAAGTTGTAAGCAAGCAAACCACTGTTAAATCTTACCTAAAAGAAAAAGAAAGAAGAAGAGCAAAATTGATTCGTTTCAGTTTTTGTCTTTGGCACTAAAGCAAAGCTGAAACAGTTTCAATTTTAACTATGGCTGCACCTTGGAGCAGAACTTAAGGACACAGCTTGTGTCTTCTTCCCAAATCAGCTTCAACTTGATTGATTCACCTGTCTTCACACAGTTAGCTTTGAAGAAATCCTTCCATCCTCCTGCCATTCTTATTCTTTCTTTACCGTTAGAACGCAGTTTCGTAGACCACTTCACACCCTGTTTATCCACCAGACTCATTTTAGTTCCCGCAGTGATGCCATGTACATCTGTGAAGGGTTTGGGAAGAAACTGCGATAAATAATTTATTAGTATTTTAAAAAATCAAACTCAATAGAATGAGAAAAGACAATATTGGCTTTGAGTGATGAAACTAACTAACCAGCAGAGACTTCGTGACATTGTAAGGTTTAAGAGTTAATGTCACAAATCTGTTTTGGGATGGTGAAGATGAAACTGTCCATATTGATTTACGCCTTTTCTCACCTTGGTTGCTCTCTTCATCATCGCTGTCAGATTCTATTACATCATCAGCTGAGCCCTTATCTTCTCTGTGGGAGGGAGACTTAAGTAGAAGAACCAGTGTTGCACCTCTTTTGATGAGTTTGAAAGTGAAGAGATCACCAGCCTTGAGTCCATTGGCACTAAAGAAACCTCTCCACCCTCGTGTGATGTAACTTCTTCCACAGTGTCTTTGTTTTAAAGTAAGAGTCCATGATCTACCTTTTTCATTCATCAGAACAATATCTCCACATCTTGTCTCCAAACCATTTGCTCTCACAAAACTCATTGGAAGACTCTGGAAAATTCATTAAATAATTCAACATATGACTTTATCTTTATCGAACTACAGAAGATCCTACTAGTAAGTACTAAGAGTAGCATACCAGTGAGTCATAGCGTAGGGTCGAAGGCATGACGCTGGCCAAGAAACAAGAAGGATCTGAAGAACACTCTCCCTCTCTTTTCGGATTCTTCTTCTTTGAATTAATCTTCCCTGAATAAAAAAAAGAAACATGCAAATAGTCAAAACTACCGAAAAAAAAAGAAGTCAAAACTACTTCAACATTTACACCAAAAAAAATAAGACTACTTCAACATATAATGTTAGACTTTGTTTGTCTCACCTATGTTGTTCTTGTCGTCTAAACACGACGACTCATATTGAATCTCACAGCAACTTGGTCCAAATGGTGTCACGTGGAAAGTCATATCTTTCTCTAGTCTGAAAATGAGAACGTCGCCAACTCGAAGATCGTGCGCAAGAGCGAACTCTTTCCAACCATCAGTGAGTCTCCTGCCACCATCTTTTGTCTTCTTCACTTCCCATGTTTTCTCCGAGGCGTCTGATGTAAGCTTCGCCGTTTTAATTTTCTGATCATTTATTCCCTGTATATGCTTGGAGAAGAAGGCTAAAGGAATTGTCTGAAGCAAAGCAACATGCAATATATAAAACCATATTTCAATTGGTTTCTATAAGAAAGACAAGATAGATATGGAAGAAGGCAGAGACAGATAAAGAAGTACCAAGTGACTGTGGAAGCCAGGAAGAAGGGGCTTAAAGAAATGGTTCTTGGCCATGCTCAGAATCGTCAGTAACTCTAAATCTCCTGGAGAAAATAAATGTAATAAACCAACTTGCAAAGGACGTTTCATTGTCTTATTTATTGAAGATGAGCTTCTTCTTCTCCCTTTTTTGGTTGGTTAAAGGACTTTAAAGTCAAGCAGTGGATCTTCATTTATTGTAGAGCTTCTTCTTTTCAGTATATTTATTCGAATCTTGGTTTCTACACACTTTACACTACTTTCTCTATATCTATGCTTTTAACCGTCGAAGGCTGTGATTAGTTAATAACATCCGTGTCACAAGTAAATTTCTCTCTACCATTCATAGTACGTTTTTACTTCTTTTTCGTATCTAACTAATATTAGATTTTCTTTAATTTATAACCATTTTGACAATTAATTAACTTTTTACTTCTAGTGAGTTTACAGGACTGTGCACCACACTCGGTTTATATTCGTTTTTTTTTTGAATAGAAAAATCAAATACTTAACATTGTTAAGTCAAGTAACAAGTCCATAATCTTATTATTTGCAAATATGAATCAAGTATCAAGTACTATTACTTTTGTACTACTTGGCTACTTACTTGCTTGAATACTTGTTTACCCGCTAAAAATATGTTACCCAATTAAATATGTGTTTTATTTCCAGCGTTGTAACAAAAACCTAAAAGAGTATATTGATTTTTTGAGTATTTGATGTAACAATTACTTGTTTCAAATGAGTCAAGTACACATACTAAATCAAGTTACTTAAACGGACTAAATAGAATAGTCAGCATCTAAAAATTTCAAGTATTTATCCCATGTCTAGCTCTGTTTAAAAGTTTTGGTACACTTACTTTTATAATTTTGAACATAAATAAACAACTAGGAAACGAGATTGCATCCTGGGGGTTTTAGGAGGTATAATCTTCAACCTCAAAGGTCTATTCAAAATTTTCCTAAACTGCGGTGGCTTTGGTGGAATAATCTCCACTCATAAGTGATCGCAATATCCTTAGACTTCAGTATCACCGCTGAATTTTCCTTATGCTTCAACAGATCCTAAGCAGTTCCTCTCTCCACAGGGTTTGGGTTTTTCTGTGAAACACGTTTGTAGAAACAACCTTGCTTTCCAAGGAAGAGAGTCCGACATGTAAAGAGGCGTTCCCGTGATCTCAGTGAACGTACCCGTAAGCATGAAAAGAGACAAGACTCATCGTATTGGTCGATGATCTTGTTTCCGTGAAAGAGGTTAACCTTCCAGCAGCTGCATGCTCTTTGACATGTTGTAAATATGGTTTCCGTAATCATCGACACCTTTCGACAGAGATGTCCTTCGTATGATTAAGAGGATTTATTATCAAACTCTCTTAATCTTTGTATACAAGAAGATCTACACTGGCTCGCTAAAGAGCTTTATAAGTGCCAAACTGGTTCTCATGTTTCTTATCGTTGGAACCAATAAAAGGTTCCGATGATTCAGAGACGTTCTCTGAACAGGACCGGACCTAGGCATAAGCGAGTGTAACATTGACTTTGGTTCGCAAAAATTTTGGAGGTTTTTTTTATATATGCATAGGTCTCCAAATTTTTTTAATTATTAAAAATTTTAAGAAAATGTTTCAAAATCTCAGATCTGGTAGTATCTCTGAGTTTAGACAGAATCTGAAACTCGTCGTGGATACTTGTGCGTATGAGCTTTTCATGCTCGATTCTTATACCAAGCCATCAACCACACGAATGGTGTGGAATATGTTTCCATCGCTGAGCATTGTGTTTTATCTGTTAAACATATGTCTGAATATATTCATTTTCAGGAAGCTGTTGCAGTCTAGTAGTTTAAGGAGAAGTGTTGCACCGTTGTAGTCTTGTATATATCATTGCAACGTCATCGACGTCAGCTTTTCACTTCACTTGTAAGACTGGTATATATGCATATACGTTAACTATTTATTTTAAAAAGGTTACAATTGTTCAGCCTTCAAATAATTATTTCGGTCTTGAATGTTTACAAGTAGAAAAATATCTTATAACCATAAATAAATCACGCCAATATATAATTGTGGAAAATGAGATAAGGTGATATGGAAGACATTAAATTCACACCATGTATGTGGATCGACCAACTGAAACTCCTGTTGCGTTACGTAAAAGCAGAATAAAAGACAATGTTCTCAATAAATTGACACTATAACTCTGCATTGAGTAGGGATGGGCAAAATATCCGTAAAATTTAATCCGATTCGTTATTCGCTTCGATCCGATCCGAAAAATCCTGATATCCATAAATTTACAAATCGAAGCAAATACTAAAATTTAATATCCGTAAAAAACGAAGCAAATCACAAATATTAAAATTTTGGGGAGCCGATATCCGATCCGATCCGGCAATATATAAGTACATGTATATCTTTATTATATCTAAAATTCTAAATGTATAAAATTATATAATTATTATTCTGACACATGATTTGACAAATTTTATTCATATTATTACTTATATAAAAGTAGTACATAAAAGGAAGAAAAACATTTTATGATAATTATAATTATTTTCTTAACTTTTGTGTTATTAAAATTGTTAACTAAGTTTAAATTTTTATAAAATATGTAGATTCACTAACTCTTTAATTTTTTATCTTATATATCATGTAAAAATATATTATACAAAACAAATTTGCATCAAATTTGTAAGATTATTTGTATTAATCAAAATATATGAGATATCCGTAAGTATTCGTAAATATCCGCAAATATCTATTTATTTTCCGGATAACCGTTTTTCCGAATATCTGTATTTTTCTGAAGCAAACAAATATTAAAATTAAATATCCGTAACATGCAAACCAAATCACAAATATTTTCAAAAACCTGGATATCCGATCCGTGCCCAAACCTAATTGAGGGCACGTTTATCTTCTCATTGTTCTTTGTATAATGAATAAAGACAATTTTATTAAAAGTTTCTATCGTCTTGTATAGTTAGCTGTACTCCAAATGTCTATTAAGTCGGTCCAACTACTTGATTCGACCTAACATACTGCTTCTTTCAAGTCTAGTTGTTAGGTTTTGAAAATTGTTTTTGTTCTCATTTCAAATTTATGTTTTGTGTTCAAAGTGATGAGAAAATAAAACAATACTCCCTCTGTTTCTGAATAAGTGTCACTTTAGCTCATTTTCCTTGTTTCACAAAAAGTGTCATTCTACAATTCCAATGCGATTTTTATTAACTTTCAGCTCAAAATTAATTGAAAAATACATTATTCTTATAAATAAATATATTTATCTAAAACACTATTGGTCAGTGAGATGCAATTAATGACAACTTACATATATTTCAACGCTTTCTTAATTTGTGTGAAATGTGTCGGAGTGACACTTATTTTGAAACGGAGGGAGTATATCTTACAGTTTTACCCAAAAAAATAACAACAATAGATCAAGGAGTTTTTCTTAATTAAATCTAGGAAATATCTGCTAAATTCCTGGATTACATTCAAGTCTGCAACCTAGATACTACTAATCTACTATCTTGCTAGCTCATGACATTTTTTAGGTGAAATTTTATAGTAAGTTTGGTATATATTATTATTTATTTTTTTTTGAAAAAAATAAAGAGTTAAACCCGGGTCAATGATTACACAGACCTAACCCGAGTCACGAATATGGTATTCACATTTTGGTATATATTATTGTTATGTGACACATGCGTCAGCTAAAAAAAATCAAAGTTCTAGATATAATTTCCTAACATTTAAGGTCTTGGCTATTTAAATAATCCTAAAATAGAAAAATTTGGATCAATATGTGGATACCATATTCGTTCAGTCCATAATTGAGACCGAAACCACAGATTTACGAACCGTCGACAAATACTTTTTCTTGAATTTTGGGTATAATAAGTTTATCAAAAAAAAGTTTATCAAACTCTCATTTACAAATATTTGTTTCCTATTCCGTTAATATGCAATTAAACTTTGAGTAAAAAATGATTATTACTTTAACAGTAGAATCATATATTTCTTTTCTGTTTGAGGAAAATAAGCGTATTCTATATAAGCTAAGCAAAAAATATGTTTGTTCACAGTTACAAACAAAAAAAAAATTGTTCATGGACCGAATAAAGAAAGGAAGACAGAAAAGGCAAAATATAAATAAAATGGGGGAACATTAAATATGAAATCACGGATGGCTACCGTCCCCTACCACCCATTCGTCACAAGAGATTCCTCATTTAGAGCGTCTTGTTCTTGCAGATATCTCTCTACATATATATGTTGATAATATTTATATTTCTTCTCATTTTTCAAAACTAAAAGCAAAGAGAGAATGGCGGAAGAATCTCCAAAGTCTATCTACGACTTCACCGTCAAGGTATGGCTTTTTATCATGTTTGATCTCAGTTTTGTAATTAACATAAACAAAGTAAAAAAAGATCCAACAAGAAGAAAATAATTTCATTTCGATCCCAAAAGTAGAAACACACAAGAAGATATTCAAAGTTTTGTATATATATATATATGTGGGTGTGTGTGTGTTTATATGTTATAATTTGTTGACCATGGCAGGATATTGAAGGTAAGGATGTGAGTTTGAGCCAATTCAAAGGCAAAACTCTTCTGATTGTAAATGTTGCTTCCAAATGGTAAGAACTCTTTTATTTCAACAAAGAACTTTGTTTAAGGTCACTAGTTCTAAATCCCGACATGGTAGACCAGTGGTTTAATGTTTACGCCGTGTTTGTGGTAGTAGGATAGGCTCATATCGGATCAGGGGAAGATTAAAGCCCGAATTAATTCTTTAACAAAAAAGAAACTATGATTCTATTAAAGGTCTTTGACCAAAAAAAAAAGATTCTATTAAAGGTCACTATGATTTGATTAATGTTGCAAGAGATATATAAATGAATGATGAAATACAATTAAAAGATCTTGTAGTACAATACTAGTAATTGACCAACTCGGTTTAGTTGTTGATGATTAGTAACCAATCCGAACTCATGCAATTATATTTGGTTTGTCTATGTAAGAACAAGAAGGAATCTAGTAATATTTGTCTTATGAATGCAGTGGCTTGACGGATGCGAACTACAAGGAACTCAATGTTTTGTACAATAAATACAAGGAACAAGGTTTGTCACCCATGTATATACAAAGTGTGTTTTTCATATTTTAATTGTGAAATATAATGTTCATAAATTGAAAAAAAAAATAAGGGTTGGAGATATTGGCGTTCCCATGCAATCAGTTCTTGGGACAAGAACCAGGAAACAATGAAGAGATTCAGCAAACTGTCTGCACAAGGTTCAAAGCTGAGTTCCCTATCTTTGACAAGGTACTTGATTTTTGTCTTTTACTCCCTCTGTTCCATAATACTCCCTCTGTTTCTAATTAGATGATGTTTTAGGAAGAAAAATTTGTTTCAAATTAGATGAAGTTTTGAGACTTTTAAGATAAAAACTAATAAATAATATTACTTTTTCTATCTAATCAAGTGTTTCAACTTACTTTTTCTCTCTGATCAAGTGTTTTGAATATAAATAATATTTTTCTTAATTTGTGTGTTTTATACTAAAACATCATCTAAATAAAAACAGAGGGAGTATAAGATTTTTTGACATGAATGCACAAAAATTAAGAAAACTTACTTTCTAGAAAACAATATTATTAAATAATCTAAATTAAATATAAAGTAACCAATCACAAATAAAGTAGTATACTACTATTAGTTAATCAATTTTCAATAAAGTTAAAATACCTTAAAATTTCAAAACATCTTATATTTTGAAACACCAAAGCATCTCCAAAACATCTTATATTATGGAACGGAGAGAGTATCAAATTTAAACATGTTGCAAACTCTACTAATCACACTCTAATCAAGATTACCAAGCTACAACCCTTCTTCAACAAAATTCATGTCCGGTCAAAGTTTATAGGGCAAATGACTTAGATATGGCACAAAAAAATATGCTAAAAATACCACATGGAAAAATTATCTTTAAAATAGGTAAAGTGACTTAACCTCTCCATATCCTAAACTCCAACTCTAACCTACTAAGCCACAATCACTGAACTTAAACCCAAATATAACAACAAAATAATAACTTCTAATTAGTGTTATTTTATGAATTTTTTTTTGTGCTATTTTTGGAATAAATAGTGTTTTATTTCTATTCTAAGGTATTCTCAAATTTATATAGTGATGAAAAGATAGAAATCTACTATTTTGAAGTAAGGATATAAGTAGGTTAGAGTAGATTTGACTCTAAATGTTATTATAGAGACATATAAAGATGACAGGAGATGGTCTTACCACCTCTATTAATCACACACTAATCCAAAATACCAAGCTACAATCCTTATACAATAGCATTCATGTCCAGTCAAAATTTTAAATAGTGTATAAGATTAGTTTCTCTTATATAAAAACATTTGATAGAACCATTGATGGCAATGTAGGTGGATGTGAACGGGAAGAACACGGCGCCGTTATTCAAATATTTGAAAGCAGAGAAAGGAGGCTTGCTCATTGATGCAATCAAATGGAACTTCACAAAGTTCTTGGTTTCTCCTGACGGCAAAGTCTCCCAGAGATACTCTCCCAGAACCTCTCCTCTTCAATTCGAGGTATGTGTACCATGACCCCGGTTCTCTCCTAAACCGGAATCCTCACATTTTCATCACACATAACCGGTCTTTTTGGATTTGTGCAGAAAGACATTCAGGCTCTGTTGGGACAGGCTTCTTCTTGAATCATCATCACAAGTTTCAAGAACCGTTTCATCTGAATATTTATATTGTTCTTAAGAATCCCACAATGTTTGCAAACAAACTCTTATCATCTGAAACTGCGTTCTAAAAATAAACATTGGTGTATTCTCGTTGGTGACATGTCGTTTCCTTGATGAACTGATCATATTTATCATGTGACTCGTTATAATGCTCAGACTTTATAAAAGACATGATGAGTCATAAATTCTATGGGCTTAATAGTACAGTTGGATACGTAACAGAACACGTGAAAGGGGTCTTGTCCACATGTTGCCCTATCGTACACGACACGTTAAAGCGTGTTCACAACTACTGACCACAAAGTCTCTGATTCTTTCCTACAAACCGGAAAGATAAAAAGATAAAGAGAATCACAAGCAAGGACATGTTCTTTCTTTCTTTCTTTTGGCATCTTGTAACTGAAGCAAAGTCACGAGCTCTACCATCATGAAAGCATACAAAAGATCAAAACTCTCAGACGTTACATCAATTACTCAGACGAAAAAAAAAGAAAAAAAGAGGACTTTTAAAACTTTTGTTCTTTGTCTCTCTAAAAGCTCATCACTGAAGAAGAACTCTGTTCAGATGTTAAAGCAACCCTTAAGCTCAAAATACGCAGAGGGATTTGTAGAGAAAGAGTTGGAAAGTTTTATTTAGTAACATGACACATTTATTTCCAGTTTATTATTACAAACGTTAGGCTAAGGATATTACTACACATACATAGGAGTAAAAAGTACAATGCCAAACCAGTTTCTCCATGAACACAATGCAGGTCTATTCTCAGCTAACAGTGGCAGAGACTTCATTCATGCAAAGAAAAGTCTGATCAGTAGATGCTTCTGGTTCAACCAAATATGTTCAGACAAGAAGATGATGATTGTTGTTCAGCTGCACAACCGGACAGTGCATGCTACGGTTTGTGCCCAGTACTTGAGTCTAGCTTTTACTTCAGCTGGATTATCACCTGAATCAAAAGCAAAACCATCAAGAAATGGTTCTTCATAACCACTCGAATCAAAATGTTCTTCAAACTATGTATCTAACTCAAGAGATTCATTACCAGGGCTAGAGATCTTCCAGTTAGCAACTGGACCGGTCGTGGTCGGTGGTGACAGCGGAGAGTCCTCTTGGTGGTTTTGCTTATCATCTAAGAACTTCTGGGACATGGAGTAACATAGCTCTAAAGCGGGCAGAGTGTTGCAGAGCTCAGGGATCTCGTCGTAGCTAAACCCAAACCCTAGGTCTAAACACCCTTTTAGCTCCTCAAGATCATCATCCGTCAAGCTTTTGGCTCTCGTCAGATCTTCTTGATCATCTTGAGCCTCCACGTAACCTTCCAGCAACACTTGGCTCTTCTTCTTCTCAAGCTTGTGTCTCCTCTCACCGGCGATATAACCTCCAACAATGTTTCCACCGCGGTTCTTGATCTCGGACCAAGATTCTTGGAGTCCTCCTTGCTCCTCGTGTTCTTGAAAGATAGTGTTGGATGTTTGGTCATTTGGTTTCTTTTGGACAGAAAGTGTCCATTGATCTGCTGACTCAAAGTGAATACAACCCATCTCTCTCTCTCTCAAGTTATCTTCTTATCGGCAATGAAGGGCTCTCTCTCTCTCTCAAGTTATCTTCTTATCGGCAATGAAGGGCGATGACAGGTTATAAAGAGAGGAGATTTGTTTGGTTTCTTGAAAACGAAGCATCAATTATTGGTTGGCGAATTGAATAGCATCTTTCTTCTAGTATGCCATCTTGTGGTCCAAGTAAAGGAATCAATGATTCGACGAAATGTGTGCCATAGAAACAATGCAGCAGTTACTTTCAATTACTGTATATCGATACTGTGTGGGGTGCAGGTAATGAATGCAGTTGTTACACTACAAATAATTTAAACAGTAAACTTATTAAAAAGATGGAACAGTTTTAGAAATAAGATTTGAAGAAAGGTGTCTGATTCGAAGATACGATAATACATAAACTATAAAATGTCAAAAACGGCAGAAAAGTTATAAGAGCAAAATCACATAGTAGTAGTAAAAAGAGTTTTCTTCTTCTAGGCAACAGGGATCATCTCAGGGTAGTCTACTGCTGTGAGGGGAGCTTCTGGTGCAAGAGCAACAGGAGCAGCAACCTGAGCAGGTGCAGAATTGACATCATCCTCCTTGGGGGCATGGATAATGACAACATCAGGCAACGGTGTCTTTGGTCCATTTATTCCCTTGGGGTCCCAGTCAAGCATGACCTTCACCTTGATTCCCAGCACACCCTACACATTTTGAATTCAAACAGAGACTATAGTTAGACATCGCCAGCATTATATATTCACATGGTGGGGAAACTCAGAAGAAGAAACTCTCTAACCTGTCTAAGCAGAACATGTCTGACAGCAGAGTCGATGTAATCCTTGGTAGGTTGACCAGAGGAAACCATGTAACCGTCCTTGAATTTCATGGACTTGGCACGTGCTGCACGGAGCTTTCCACTCACAATCACCTGATAGTAAGCATTTAAAACGAACAATGTCTGAGATCAATTCCGTGGAGAAAGATAAAACAATTAGAGAATACAGGAATGTGTACTCACCTCACATCCCTTAGCACCACTCTCCATGACGAATCTCAAGACACCATAGCATGCCCTATACAACACAATATCATCGTATATTATTAACATACGGATCTTATTAAGAAATGATATCATACTAGTAAATTACAACGCTCAACATCCGCATCTCAGTAAGCCTAAAGTTAGACAAAGACATAAACCATACCCTATCAAGTAATCCGACTTCTTCATCAAATATATAACTAGCTAACAAATCAATTATCTCAACGCAACCTCATATCAAACACAATAGTGAAAAAAACAAACAAAGAAATGTATATACCTTCGGACAGCAAGTCCACCGAGGAGTTTGTAACGAAGAGACTCAGCCTGAGCAATAGCGCAGAGACCTCTGTTGGCAACCTTCTCAGCGTAAAGCTCAACACTGTCTTGAGGAAACCTGAACCTCTTCTGGACAAGAGATGTCAACTCCCTGATCCTCCTTCCCTTCTCACCTATTAAGATCCAACGAACTCAATAAGATAAAGTCCAAAGCTTTCGATTCACATAATACCCAAATAACATATAAAGTCCTAAACCTTTCGATTCGAAAGGAAGGTTAGCTTTTTTTTAGCACATACCGAGAACATTTTGAGTACGTGTGGCTCTGATGATAATCTCAGTCCTCATCGGAGTAACCCTAACCTCCACACCTGAGTAACCATCCTCCGCAAGCTCTCTCGTTAAAACCTCGTTCAGCTCGGCGTAGAACACACCGTCTGCTACAAACTACGAAAACGTATAAACACAGTTACTGAAAATGGTTCGCAAATACGATTGAGAGATCGATTGGAAAGGAGAAGGGATCGGAGAGTGAGATTCTACCTTTCTCTTCTTGCTGATTTGTGTCGCCATGATTGAAAGTTCGCCGATTGATTGGAAGTGTGAAAATCCTAGAATCGGCGGTAAGGAGCGAATAAATAGTTGGGGATTAGGGTTTCTGGAGCTTTTGATGGGCTTATTTACTGATAAATTGGGTCCATTATTAGTTAAATTCGGCCCATTAGTAATACAGTTTCAGTTCTTTTTTAGTAGCAACGAGAAGAAAACAACGGCTTTTGGAGCTAACGGTTTGTATATTGTGTATTGGTGTTGCATGTGCATGTGCATGTGCGTCCCTCCCTGTAAGATACCTAGCATCCTTAGACCTTAGTATTGTATCTGAAAGAAAACTATTTTTTTCTACTGGTTACTGTAAAATTTGATTCATTCCATTTGATCCCAAAATTCCGGATATCCATAAAATTTTGAAACAGAAAAAATATTAAAAACTAGTACCATTAAATTCGAAGCAAATTACAAATATTAAAATTTTGAAAAACGTATATTTGATCCGATTTGGCAATATATATATATATATAAAATTGTTAAACGAGTTTAAAATTTTTAGAAAATATGTACATTCACTAATTTTTTTGATATCTTATATATCATGAAAAAATATATTACAAACAAATTTGTATCAAATTTTTAAGATTGTTTGTACTAAATAAAATATTTGAGATATTCGTAAGTATTCGTAAATATCTGCAAATATCTATTTATTTTCTGAATACTCGTTTTTCGAATATTCGTATTTTTCTGAAGTAAATTAAACAAATATCAAAATTAGATATCCGTAACATACGAAAAAAAATTAGATATCCGTAACATACGAATCAAATAACAAATTTCTTTAAAAACTCAGATATTATATCCGTGCCAAGGTCTAACTAAGACCCACTCGGCCACTCGTCATCTCCAGGTTGCAAGGGGATAAAAGAATGATAATGAGCTTCAGCAACACGTTCCACATTGAATTTATTATAAGCTCGCCTGAAGTGTGTTTAATTTACTAGTATTTCTTAATTAATAGGTAGCGTTGGCGGAGATCAATTCGTGATCTGTATCCAGCTTGTCAGGGTAAATAATTGTGAGTGCGTTTAACATGGCGAGTAGAAAATGGCTATTGAACCCAAATTGTATTATTTTATCCCTAACTAATCTCTACATATACACTTAAACAAGCATTACCATCATCAAAAAAAGAAAGAAGCAAGAAAAAAAACAAAGAAGAAGATGAAAACAGCTGGTGCGATCAAGATATTCCTATTGATGATATCTTTATTGCTCGTTGCAATAGCAGCATCCGGTGTTGTTGCTGGTAAGGAGGAAGTAGTGCTTGATACTACCGGGGATTCAGTATCTGCAAGGGCTGATTATTTAATCAGTATCCGGGGTCCGGAAGGAAACGCATGGATTTCCGCGTACGGACCATGCCCACAAAGAGTGTTATCAATATCTGATGACATTGAAGAAGGACCTCTACCATTTAGTTTTGAATTATCATATGATAGGGAGGTAACTGTATCGACAGAGCTTAGGATCAGGTTCGAAATGAGTACCGACTGCGATGAGTCTAGGTACTGGAAAGTCGAAAATAGCTCATCATCGCCAACAACCAAAGAAATAGTCAAGTCGGGAACGGAGACAAGCGATGACAGCACTTTCACCATCATGAAAACTGACAAGGGGGATTACAAGTTTGCTTTTGTAAGTTCTGCGGACAAACCTACGGATATCAGTTTAGATAAGATAAGTTCTGGAGTATGGAGGTTGATATTGTCGAACAGCTCTAACTATGGCGTTTCTTTCATCCCTTTTCGCAATACACTAAAGGCTCGTGAGGAATAAGCCAGTTTGGGTATCTCTAGAAGTAAAACATGTTCTGCCCTTTACAGGCTAGGCTGCTCTTGTATCTTCTTACCTTTTGCCTTTTGTCTTTTCATGTAATATGTTTAATTTCAAATCAAATAAATTTGTTGTTATTATATGTTACCTTTTTTTGTAACTTATTTATTTCTTACCTTGTACTGTAACTTTGTGCATTTCCGCGCAATTTTGTTCTAAAATATTATAACTAAAATGTATTGATTGATTGTTAAAAATAATTAAAATTAACTGACATGCAATTCACCATTGATAAAAAAATGTAGTATCGTCAATCCATTAATCGTAGATTAAGATCTTCTTGCATTTTTCTTTTGTCTTTTCATGTAATGTTTCAGTTCAAATTAAATAAATTTGCTGTTTATTTGTAACTAGAAAATACGGAAGAAGATAATTTAGTATATACGTACTTAAGCTGAGAAGTAATCAATATGGTGTTTATATATGCACTATGATTTTTTCACAAAAATTTGTTGCCGTTGGCGAAAGTTTCAAATTTCCTTTAGCAGGCACGGCTCTGGAAGCAGCTTAGGATCTCGTGGTGGATCTGCTGGCATCCAGTTGTCTGATATTGTAGTCGATGTGCCGTCTCCAATAATTTATAATTCTTTTTGTATCAAACCCTAACTAAACAATTTCTTGCAAATAGCACTCAAGTATCTTTAAGACATCGTCATTCTAAAACCCGGTATAATATAGACTTTTGTCTGTTCATCAACTTCCATACTAGATTCCTAAGTAAAGCTTGGTTAAAAAGGTGCAGTTCTCTTGCAAAGATTTATGCTATTTTTCTGGCCTACCTTAATGAATAACAAAGAGTAATAAATACATTTGTTATTTTGCAATTAAACAAGACTTAAATTTTAAAATATATTCATGAAAAAAATTCTAGTGGATTTGTAGACAATAGTATAGATGATGCTCTAAATTCTAAAATTCAAAAGTCTTTACAAAAATAAAAACAAACTTGCACGATTATCAGACAATTCAGCAAGTTCCAACAACAACAAACAAAAAACTCATCTTCAAAATCCTTACAAATTCATCACCAAACAGAAGAGAAAAAAAATACAATGTCGACCTCTAAAATCATAACATTCCCTCTCTTCATCGCAGCAACACTATTCGCGTCCTGCAACGCAGCCGCAAACGCCACAGCGCAACCGCTATTCCCAGCCATTCTAATCTTCGGCGATTCCACTGTCGACACAGGCAACAACAATTACCCTTTAAAAACAATCTTCAGAGCTACGCATCTTCCTTACGGCATTGATCTCCCAAACCACGAGGCCAACGGGAGATTCTCAAACGGTAAACTCATCCCCGACATACTCGCGGCCAAGTACAACATCAAAGACCTTGTTCCTCCTTTCTTACAACCGAATCTCTCCGACCAAGATATCGTAACCGGAGTCTGTTTGGCATCAGCAAGTTCGGGTTACGATGACCGAACCAGTCTCTCGACTCAGTCCATTCCTGTCTCCCAACAACCTAACATGTTCAAGAGTTACATTGCACGTCTTAAAAGTATCGTGGGAGACAAGAAAGCTATGGAGATTATAAACAATGCTTTGGTGATTATAAGTGCAGGGAGTAACGATTTCATCTTAAATTCTTACACCGTTCCTGCAAGGCGTCTTGAGTATCCTCTCATCTCTGATTACCAAGACTTTATCCTTAAAAGGCTTGACATTTTAGTCCGGGTAAAGTTTCAAACGAATGTGACATTTTACTAGTGCATTGAGATTTTCACTTCCAGAATCATCTCATAATATATTTTTTTTCTTTTTTGCTAAACACTACTCATAATATTGCTAAACAAAAAGTGAAACCGATTTGATTTGATTTTTTTTTGACCAAGTGAAACCAGTTTTGCTAACATTTTTTTTCCTATGGGTGTTGTGTACAGGAGCTTTATGGTTTAGGTTGTCGGAATATTATGGTCGTAGGTTTACCTCCTATTGGTTGTATACCGGTTCAAATGACTACTAAATTCCGCAACATCTTTAGGTTCTGTGTAGAACAGGAGAACAAAGACTCTGTCTTATACAATCAGAAACTTCAAAAGCTATTACCTGAGATCCAGGCATCTCTTACACAAAGCAAGATCCTTTACGCCAATGTACATGATCCTATGCTGGACATGATGCAAAACCCTAGCAAATACGGTATAAATAAAGTCTTTCTTGTTCCGCAAGTTTTCCCATATATAATAATATTGAGAACTATGATGATCACTCATGTGGGGAAAAAAAAATAAAAGCAGGGTTTAAAGAGACGAAGAGAGGATGTTGTGGAACAGGGCATCTGGAGATGACCTTACTATGCAATGCTGTTTCTCCATTGTGTAAGAATCGCTCGGAGTTTCTGTTCTTTGACTCGATTCATCCATCGGAAGCTACCTACAATTACATAGGAAACCTTCTCCATACTCAAATCCGTAGGTGGATTGCGGCTTAAGTCATCAGTCATCACACAATCCGCAAAAACTTTTAATGTTAATATAGCATTTTTTTTTGAAACGTTACATGTCAAAATTTCAAACTCCAATCTAGTCTTCTCTTAGTTGAGAAAGATCTGGATGAAGTTCTATTTTCTGCAGAATCTCTCCGAGCATTTGCAGATGCTTTGGTAGATTCTTAAAGTAGAAACCTGGCACAGGAGTCTGTGAATCACCTTGGTAAGACTATGATTCTAATGTGTATTTGAACCTTAATAATACAAGTCATCAACCTAATCTCAAACAAACAAAATATACAGAAACTCTAACCCCGAACATATATGATGAGCTGGATCAACAAACACTACTGATTTATGATGATTCCGAATACTGCGTGCCTACTCGTCTACCTTTTTGTTGATCAGAAATTAGTTCTCGGAAAGATAGTATATGTTTGGACAAATATAATACCTTGTAAGGCTAAATGATTTTTCTTTGGGGTAAAAAAGTCTAAATGTTTAGATAATTGAACTAAACTAGAAAAAAGCACAAAATCTCTTGACTTGTTTTATGTTATGTTTGTAAAACAAAATGTGGAACAGTTCTATGTAATAAAATCGATGACTATTACAAAAATATAATTAGTTTTGCTTAGTCAAAGTCTTTTTTAAACACTTTTTTATATAAGCCTAACGTGCACTCCACAATGGAACAGTGTGATCTCCACATACTATTGTTAGACATTAGAGATCAATAGTATGTGGAGATAAAGAAAAATCAGATCAGTAATTAGTCTTCTCTGTTCCTATCAAATAGGAAGTGAATTAGTGATCTGGTTTTTTTTTTGCATAAAACAAAAATAATAAGAGAAGACTAAGTCTCAAGACTTGGAAGAATTCAGCTGGATTTTCTTGCGTAGATGGATCTCCCATTGTCAGATTTGTTTGCTGACTCATCACTTATATCATCATCATCATCATCACCATGCCATTCTTCCCCCTTTCTTGTTTGGTCGAACCAAATGAAATTACTCTCAATATTGCTGGATACTGGTCTTGATGAGTTCACAAAGGGCAGCTTACAGTGACGTGTGATGCAATCCGGGATTGTGTCAATATAACTATCCCTGAAATAAAATGGTCGAGGAAGATCAGGGTTTTGGATGTTTCCCATTTCCATCACAAGATTATGACAGAACGGAGAGCTCTCGAAGATCTCCACAGGAAAGTTCACAACATTCTTGCACCCCAAAAAATCTAGTGTTTCGATATTTTCCAGCCTAGAAATACAAGAAGAGATGCTTCTCAGCTTCATGCAGCTGTTCATCAATAGTTTACTTAGCCTGCGGAGATTCTTGACCCCTGAAGGGACTTCTTCGATCTCTGTCCTGCTGAAATTCAACCATTCTATAGTGTCTGGAAGACATGGAAATGTCTTGAGGTTCTTGCAGCCTGACATGTCCAGTGCTGCCAGATTTGGCCAAGACACGATTGTTTCCGGAACTTGTTCTATTGCAGTTTCTGATATAGAGAGAAATCCAATATTGGAAGAAACATCTGGAAAAGTCGTCAACCGCGAGCATTTATCAAGATTTAGAATGCTGAGAGATTCCAAGTTGATATTTGTTGGAATAGACTCTAGCTTTGAGCAGCACTCCATTTCAAGAACGACCAGTTTGTTAAGGTTCTTGACTGAGGAAGGTAACATCACCAGACTGCTGCTATGACTGAGACAAAGTTCCTCCATATTTACAGCTTTTGAAAGATCTGGAATCTCTTTTAGATTCCCAGACATACTCAAGTCCATATGTGTCAGACTTCTAAGAGGCTAAATTATGAAACAAACAAAAGAAAAAACAAAAAGATCAATAATATATAATGAGAGCTGAGAAAGGAGAGCTATTATTGAATTTGCTTACTTGTTCACCTTCCCATAGCTTCTCAAGCTTGCTCTCTCTTAAATTTAGAACAACAAGAAACTCTGGACGAAAACTCCGAGGCAGTGATCTCGTGGGATATGCATCCCAATGCAGCAGCCTAAGTTTACGGGGAAGATAATCCAAGCCTCGAGGTAAATGCAGCTCGGTTTGGTCTTTACTCAACGAGGACTTGTAGAATTTTAGAAACATCAGGTTGTGCATCCCACGAAAAGATCTTTCATTCAGAGACCACTCATTGATCTTAGATAAGTCCAATGATATGCCCAAAACAGCTCCAGTGCCCTGAAACACACACACAAGTATTAACTGAAAGTAACGTAATAACCACTCATTGATCTTAGATAAGTCCAATGACTGCGGTTTGGCAGGTTCTGTTTGGTTAATAACCGCAGTCTTAATGCAGAGTCATAGTGACTTGAAAAATAAAGTAACGTAGAGAGAGAAAGGAATCAGACTTACTGTGTTATCAACAAGTACATCATAGATCTCTGAAGCATCCACCAAGAACTGACGTTGTCCAGGCTCGTCAACAGATTGTGCACAAACAACTTCTCGCCCCAAGTTTTGTAGCAAATTATGCATCATAACGGTGCGGTTGCATCTCAATGTGTATATGAGAGATCTATTGGTTAGAACGTTTAGCCCAAAGTTGACATCCAGGCCAGAACTTGCGAGCAACAACTTTACATACTCAACATTCTCACCACTGAACAGACACGCAATATGAAGGAATAAGGACTTGTCCTTGTCCTCCAAACTATCATAACCGACACGTAAAACATTCCTAATATCCTTACTGAGACTGGTTCTGAGTCTAGGCAACGCTGATCTTTGCTCATCCTTGTTCATCCCTCGGAGAGATGACCCCAAAACCTTCAGAGCTAGGGGAAGATAGCCAGCAAGATTTGTAACCTCAGTAGCGAGCTCAATATAACCATTCGGAGCAGAGGTTTTTCCAAATGCAGATTGGCAGAAGATCTGAAGAGCTTCACCTCTAGATGGAAAACCCATTTCGTATATGAGATTGATCCCATGCGCTCTCAGAAGCTGTTTGTTTTCCGTGGTCACGATGATCCTACTTCCAGGTCCAAACCACTGAGATTGTTTCGCCAAGGCATCAAGCTGTTCTAGGTTATCAACATCATCAAGAACAACAAGAACTTTCAGATCCTGCAATCTTTCCTTTACCAGACCTAAATCATGTATCTTCATATGCTTATGATCAATAACTTCAGACAGAAACTGTTCTTGCAAACGCAACTTGAAGCCATCTCTGTCCAGTCCTGTTCTTCCCCTGACATTCTCCACAAAGATAGAGTGTTGGAAGTTTTTAGAAAGCTGGTTGAATAAAGCTCTAGCAACTGTGGTCTTGCCAATCCCTGCAGGACCCCAAATCCCAACCATCTTCACTTCATTTGATTCCAGACATAACAGAGAATCCATCTCTCTCATATGAGTATTAATACCCACCAAATTGTCTGAATCTCTTCCTGATAATGCAGAATTCAATTCATTTGAAATGCTCATAGCAATCTTTTCAACCATATCTGCTTCATTGTCCCTATCAAAAATATGAAAATGATTGCTTCCACTACCCTTATCATTATTAGTGAGAATCAAACATTCTTTTGGATATTTTGATTAAAAACCAAAATCTAAAAACCAAAATCTAAATCTAAAAACCAAAAACCAAAATCTATAAATCAAACAACTAAAATTTTTAAAAACTTAAAATTAAAACAACCAAAGGCCTGAATCTCTAAGAACAACTAACCAATTTAGAGAAGACTCGCCGGCTATGTTAGCCACATAGACTAAAGCTTCTCTCCATCTCTGCTTCACATCCTCTGGTTTGCCTTGACATGCTTCCTCAAACGCAGTTCCAAATTCTCCACTTAGATTCCTCACATCAGATGGATTGGCCTCGTAGAAAACAGGCATGACATTCTTGCTAGATTCCTTAATCTCCACCAACTCATTCAAACACCACCTTGAAGATGCATATCTCTTGGACAACACTACAACCGCAAACCTTGATTCTCTGATAGCCTGTACCAGCTCAGGACCAATCATTTGGCTTCTCCTGATATCATTATCTATGAACGTACGGATACCCTTTCGCCGGAACTCTTTGAGAAGGTGACTGAGAAAGGTTCTGCGAACGTCTTGGCCACCGAAGCTTGGGAACACATGGTGTCTCCAGTGGCAGGACTGCAACGACAAAGGTGAAGAAGAATCTGCCATGAGAGAAAGCTCAAAGTTAAGTTTGGACACGCTTGGAAAAGGTAAGATAGATGATACATCTCTGTACTTTATATTGAATTATTATATACTATTGGGTCAACACTTTGAGACGCGCTTTCCACGTCGGGACAGTTGACTTTATGTCTTCTGTTTGCGTCCACAAACAAGTTTGTAGCAAGTATAAGATCTGTCATGGCGACATTTTATTTTAGAAAATTTTATTGATACATGATATTTTTTTGTTGCACTGGTAGTAAGTTTTCTGATATTGCAAATGCTTTGGTAGATTCTTAAAAGTTGAAACTTGGCACCATAGTCTATGAATCTGCTTGATAAGATAATGATGCTAATGTGTATTTGAACCTTGACAATACAAATCATCTACCTACTCTAAAAAGAAACAAAAAGCTACAGAAACTCTAAAACACAAACATATATAATCATCTCTCATGTTTCTTGAACCCCATCATACACCATACCTCTTCAAAGCTTTGCTCAAACTCGGCATTACATTGTAGGCATGGTAAGATCTTCTGAGTTCAATAATGGAGCCAACCTGTTAAACCAATTAATAGAGATCTCAACAAACATGAATATCAGAATTGTTAAATGACTGATACTGAATGCAGAAAGAACACTTACGATGATCAAAACCGACGTAAACCCGATGGAAAAGCCTTGATTGATGCTGCGTAGATAGTGGTCAAGTACACTAGATGATGTTGCCAAAAAGCTCAACAGAAGACCTCCTGATTCAAATCAAAACGAAACCAAAACTTGGTTTCAGAGATTTCTATTATAATGATCAAGTCTAACAATGCAACTACAACAACTTAGCTTTACCCCAAAATCTTGTTGATGCTTGTATCTTCGTTAGGTACTCTATTGTGGCTTTCCCAGGCTTTATGTTTGGTATTCTCGCTCCCATTTTGTTTAAGTAATCGGCTATTTCCTTAGGCAAGTTGGCCTGCATAACAAAACGAGTAACCCTGCTTAATGTTCATGGAAGATTGAAATTCAGATTGAGAAAGGAATAGTAACCAACACTCACAATGTCAAAGATGTTGAAGAGAAACACGAAAAACGCATAGACTGAGTAGTAAACCCATGGCGGTGCTCCAACCGTGCTTTCAGGGTTTAATATCTCCTTCACGTGTAACAAGAACGGCGAACCCACAATGCTAAAAACAATACAAATCACCTTATTAAACAGACTTAGAATGGTAATAATAACACAAAAAAGCAAGAATGTTTCAAACATAAACAGGTTCTTTACCTGGCAAGAATGCTGGGAAATGCCAAGAGATAAGTGGTTGTAAGAACCGGCTGCATTCCTGCTGGGTTAATGTTAAAAGGTATGTACGGCTCCACCTCTGTTATTGGAGAACCTTCTCTGCTCAAATGGCAAAAGCATAGCATAAAAAACAATTATGAGTACACCACACGTTTGAACAAAAAAAAAAGCAAACCACACGTTGCATAGTAAGGCCTTGGCTCATCCTAGCTATAATGGTAACAATTACAAACATACAACAATCTTTTTATCACACGAAACTGATGATTACCTCGATGCAGAAGCAAGTTTAAAGCCATAATATTGAAGCTTTATCTTCCTGCAGCCCTCAGTAACAACAACAGCGAACATGGTTACTATTGTAAAAATGCCCAGCACGCCCAACAAGTAAGGCAACCAATTCGTGAAACTTCCTGCAGAAGACAAAACAATGGCTCTGTCTTCTTATAAATCGATTGAGAGAGAGGCGAATGATAGTTTCTTCCAGCAGATGTGGGAGACATTGGGGAAACATGGAGTAAGAAAAACCAAGAGTACCTGAGATTTGATTAAGCATCTTGTGTAAGGTCTCAGTGTAGCCCGTCAATATTCCGACACAAATAATTAGAGATGATCCATGACCTGTAAAATGCACAGAAACAGGTTATGAAAAAGTTCCATCTGGTAATCCATTTCAGCATTCACCATAAGCTACCAAAGGTTAGGATCAAGTAAAATCTTAGACAACTGCATAGAAGAGAGAGATAAGCTAAAATACCAAATCCAGATTCTGATATAGTATCACACAGCCAAGTCATCGTCATTGCACCGCAGACTAGCAGAGATGCTGTCAACATTACATGCTTGACCCTGAACAAGTATGAACTCTCTTACCTAAGATGATAGAATCTAAAAACAACATTTTTGCAACTCAGAACGTGAATAGAACTTACTGAGCTGTGGCTGCAAAAACAGAATACTGGAGAGAAGTGCAAGCCACCACTATCCCTTCCACTATCGCAAAGAAAAACGATAGCCACCATCTAAAGAATTAGAGGAGGGAAGAAACAAGAAACGATTTAGTAACTTTGCATCGCATATTGGGAGGAAAAAAAGACTAAACACACATATAACTCTTGATCTTCTCGTGACCATCTAAGCCTTCCTTTCTTAGCTTCACCAATGATGGAAGAACGTGACAAAGCACCTGTGCCACAACATATTTTCATCATCACTTGATATCATCAATCACAATCCTAACACATAAAGAACCCACACAATCAATGAAAGATACTAACCTGCATGATTATGGATGCTATTATTTGTGGACTGAGCCCAAGCTGGAAGAGTGAAAGCTTGATCTCTGCACCAAACTCACCCAGTTCCTCTACCAAACCAAAATGTAAAAACACAAACTCAGTTTTGTCATCCGAAGTCCGAACAAGGGACTATAATAGGACTGAGGACACAAAACGGCATGAGAAACACTCACCAACGGAGCCGGAGACAAAGCTAAGGTAGTCTTGAGGTATTAACCTCCTGTCAAACCCAGGCAAAGGGATAAAATATCCAACACGGCTGAGCACAAGCAGCACAGCAGTCACAAACAACCTCCTCCTAATCTCACTCTTAAAGAACCTTTCCGCTGCGGTATTGAGCACTGAACTTATCCGGACAAAATCAAGAAACCTGTTCCTAAAAGACTTTGGCCTATTATTATTATTATTATTATCCTCAAGTGTATTGTACACAGCAGAGTTCACTGGAGGAACAATCTCCACATCCAAAGCATCTGTATGCATCTCATCACTGCCCGTATGCTTATCGGAATAACTAATAGCAAAACTCTTCCTTTCTTTCGTAAAGAGATGTCTTCTGTTCATCTGTGTAAAACAGGTTTCTCTCGTTCTTGACAAACTCAAACTCGTGGTGAGGCATCTTCTTCTTGATCGAAACGGTTGAGAGCACAGAGACGGGTCCCCTGCAAAAAAAAACACACCAATGAAACCTCAAAGTTGTGAACTTTATAACAAACAGTGACGAGCCCTAGTGCCCTAGAAATTATTAGGGTTTCGTTCAACTAGAACTCTAGAAGCAGCAACAGACAGACAAGTGATTTTGCTTTTAGTTCAAACTATTTGCTTTGATTTCGGATTAAGAGAAGCTTACGCTTTGAGACGAAGGCGTAGGAGGGTTGCTGCGGAAGCGAGATGGGTCGAAGTGGAGAATGGAGGAAGCAAGCTTGGGAGGAATTCATGAAGAGGAGGATGAGAGATAACGCGGCGCAGAGGCGGCAAGGAAGAAGAAGAAGAACATTAGGGGGAGAGTGTTGTTTACTAACTCTCCGGAAAAGAAACAAAATATTTTTCTATGGTCTCTCATCTTTTTATAAAATTAAGCTTAAGTAATGTGTTTAATACAAAAAACGACTTAACAGTCGGTTCGGTTTGGTTTGGTTCGGTTCGGCTGGCATTTATAACCGAAACCAAATAAAGAAACCCCATGAGCTTTCCTGATTCCTTCTTCTTCTTCCTCACTCGACTCGTCTTCTCTCGTTCATTTGGCGATTCCATTCTTCTCTACTCCTCAAGTGTATCAAACTCGACTGTGCATCATTCGATACCTTAGTCGTATACTGACTGAAAATATCTGCAAAAGAGAAAGCTCCAAAGAGGTAAAAAGATGAATATGAATTGTGGTTTACAGTAATTAATAAAAAAAAGCATATTTCTTAGCTAATCCGCTAATTTAGCTTTCGTTTAGTAAATAAAGTTTTAGACTTTAAGCTCGAAGATGTTTCAATTTCTAGGCCAAAGTCTTAGTTTTTATGTTTTAATATGTTCGTTTACTAATGCATCGTTTGCTTTGTCTCCAGATGGGTTTCCTTGGTTATTATGTCAGATTCAAGAAAAGGAAGGTAAAAAGAACCAAGCTTTGTCGACGATCCCTAGCTCCGGTTTGCCGTATCAATGACCTGTCTGATGAACTGCTGATTAAGATACTGTCCTTTCTTCCGACGAAAGCTGCTGTCTCCACTAGCATCTTGTCTAAGCAATGGCGGTTTCTTTGGATGTGGTTGCCTAAGCTTGAGTACAGTAACCGTGGTGGTGGACGGTGTTATTGTTCAAATTCTTCTGCAGCACTTGGAGAATTTATCGACAAGAATCTACCATTACATAGAGCTCCAGTCATAGAACGCTTGTCCCTTGACTTACTTCTTAGACACACTCAGCCTGAAGACATCAAACGGTGGCTGGAAGTTGCAGTTTCTCGCTCATTACGTGACCTGGATATTAATTATTACTCTCAGGGTCATAATATACTCCCGAGCAGCTTCTATACCTGCTGCAACTCGCTTGTGATCTTGAAACTCTGTTGCATAGCTCTTGTTGATGTTCCCTCTACGGCTCGTTTCCCCTCTCTGAAAACTCTGCGTCTTCAGTATCTCACGTACCAACATGATGACTCTCTTCAAGGGCTTCTTGATGCGTGCCCTGTTCTCGAAGACCTGTCAGTGCGTTTTGGCGGTGAACCAAGTATGGGAGAGGTCACTTTCATCGTCCAGAATTTACAGAGGCTATCAATCTTTATGGATGAGGATTGGCAGTTCGATGGGTATGTGATAGATACTCCTTCTTTGAAGTATTTAAAAATTGAGGACTGGAGCTATATGAGACACGACGTTGAGATTAAAGATATGCCTAAGCTGGAGGAAGCATATGTGGGTGTTGTATACTCTGTTGTTCTCAAGAGTGTCATTGGGTCCATCACATCTGTCAAGCATCTTACTATATGCTCAGAGGTAATATTAATATCCTCTCCTATTTCAAGTCTTATTCAAACTCAATTGTAGATTTTTCTTACTAATAGTTTTTTTTTTGTGATGTCAAGATGCCAAAAAGTGAGCGGTTGGATATTGTGTATCGTGGTGGTTTTGTTTTCAATCAGCTTACACATCTGAAGCAATGTTTGTGCAAAAAGAATTCGTCGCATCTTCTTAGCCAGTTGCTTAAAGACTCTCCTAACTTACGAGTACTAGACATCTCTCACATGGAAGTTAGTTTCTTCTTCCCATCAACTCTCTTCTTTTGTTTTGTGAATGTGTAACTAAAGTAGTTTGCTTGGTCTTCTCAGGGTCACGGGTCTGATGAGCGTAATGAAATGGTTTGCTGGGACCAGCCGAGCCCTGTACCTGAATGTCTGTTGTCGAGTCTACAAATCTTGAACTGGTCAAGATACTTTGGGAGACCACAAGACAGAGATATCGCGGTTTACATCTTGAAGCACGCTCGCCGCTTAGAGAAGGCGAAAATCATTGCTGATACACGAGAGCACGATGTTCGAAACCTTGAGATGATCACGGAGTTGGCGTTTTCTTCCCGAGCTTCAAGCAGTTGCGAACTTGTATTTGTCAAAGGGCCTCCTATTTGGAAAGATAAATATGAGCCGTATGTGGTGTAACTACTTGAAGCCTACGGAGTACGGACAATACATGTGTTTAGTGAACCTCTAGAAATCTACGACTCTTGCTTATGTGGTTGGTTTGCTTGTATGGTTGGTCTTCCATCTATGAACAAAATTCTAGCCTTTTATCTACTTTTGAACATATTTCTATATGTCATATGACTAAGCTGGAGGAGGAGGCATATGCACAAGTCTAGCATAGTTGCGGTCTATTATAGAAATCTCCAAATACAGAACAAAAAATAGAAGAATGTTATATCTTCCTCTATAAATAGTGATAAAAACTGCAATCTCTATTTTAGAAGTAGAAATCATATATATAATGAAGCTGTTTTTTCTCTTCTAAGAGCATGCAAAGACGATGAAGTCTTCTCTCAACTCTTAGCTTCCTCTGTCGTTCAACTTCTCTTAGTCAACGGAGGAAGGTACTGTGCTCCTGATACAATGGGAGAGACGTGATTGTTCAGAATTTGCGGCAGGCTTAAGTGGAAAGCCTTGGCTTTGGTGGGATTGTGTCACGGACTTCGGCATCTGTTGTCCCATGAAACAGGAAAAGTACAAAAAAACTTTGCGCCGATCAAGTTATTCGCTCTCTTGGTAAGCCCAACATCTTCTTCTTATTCTATTTCTATATCTCTTGACATCTTCTTATTCTATATATATGTGTGTGTCTTTCAAGTAGGAATCGATGTTAATAAAATAGAAAAATGCATTGGGGACATCAAATACTAGAAGCGCATTCTCAGAGCTGAACAAGAAGCACAAGTGAGCTCTCTATCTTTTTATCCCTCTTTTTCCACAAATGTAAGCCTTCTAACTATTGATTGCTAATTTTGTTTAAGGTTGGGAAAGGCTCGCAAGGAGATGTGACAATACTACCAACTATTGTGATAAACAACAAAGCAAGGATGTTCTATTGGAGAGATCAGTAGTGCTTAGGGCCCTTTTCTCAGGGTTCCCACTAGACGACTGAACCACCCATATGCTTAAACAAAGGTCCTCTCTTTACTTCCTATACATATCTCTATTTGATAAACACTATTTTAAACGTATGGTTCTGTGATTGCGCAGACATAGAAACCAAGCGAGTGTTTGCAAAACATGGAGGGTGCTGGGAGGATGAGACTACCAACATTACAGCTTGCAGGGTGTGTAAGATCTTAAAATAATATTTATTGTTTTGTTAGAGTTATGCTACATATATATATGTCTACGTATATGTTTCAGTGAAAAGGAGTGGTGAAGGTAAAAAATAATGCTCAAATGTATGTTATGATTACCTTAATGATATTTTCACATGTTTAAATTTGGATATTGCAGTTTCAGGAGCACTGCGGTTGGATAAACAATGGAGGATGCTGGAAACATACTCAAATGGGAAGAACATATTCGGCTTGCTGTGTAAATGGCATATCTCAAAACTAACTAACTTCCGTCCTCTGTTTAAATATTCCCTCTTTTTCTATATATCTGACTTACAATGATTGATTCTTACCTCTTTTTCAAAAAAAAAAATTGATTCTTACCTTTTATTTTACTTTTGTTGTTGTTGCTGCTGTTCAGGAGGATCATTGGAAAGGCTGCAAATGTCCACCTAAATTCAAGGGATGGGCTCAAAATCTGCGAAGGTATTCTTTGAATAGACTATACATATGAAATATGAGAGCCTGAACTAAAAACTAAAACCCTTACATGTTGTTAATGTGTTATAAATACAGATGTGAATGAGTGTGACGAGAAAACAGTGTGCCGGTGTCGCTGCTGCAAATGCAAGAATGTAGCTGCAGCGGAAGCCTGCGTTACATCAGAGAGCACGATATTTGCATATGTATTCATCACATAGTTCTTGAAACCAGAAAAAAAAAACAAAAAAAGAGTCAGCAGATCATCAAGGGGAAATTTTACTGTGCATTTAGGTAAGGATGCAAGAGGAGACGTAAGCTGGGGGTGATATGGCTAAAATATTAATAGGGTTGGGAGTAGCTGCTTTGGGAGCTTACAAATACAGAATTCGGGTTTACCTACTAAAACATACATGTTCAATACTGGTTGGACTTGGATATATGCATAATAAACAGATTTTGACCGTGGAGGGTTTTCTTAATTGATTATGTGCTGCAGACATACATGGACTCAGAGATAAGAGCGATAATGTCTCAGTACATGCCTTTCAATAACCATCTCTGTTTCCATATTAAATTTTCAAGAATCATATGATTAGATTAAAATACTATAGTTACAACCAGCACTTACCCATTAGCTAAAAAGACCACGTACAAACAGAAAATAGAAAACCAATAACAATGCACAAGGTACACAAAACAGTGAGTGAAAAATACACGAATTGTATTTACGTTGTCATGACATTCATTCTCTTTAAAAAAGCAAACAAAGTCGGGCAACGAGTAGTGATTTAAAAGTGTTATGAACTACCTTACACAACAATAAAGAATTCACATTGGTGCTCATGCCATCACCGACATCTCCATCGGTACATATACAAGTATACGGCCATAAAAAATCCAAGAATAAAATAAATATTACTCTCATTTTCCAACTCTCCTCCACTCTGTCCCTCTGCTTTTCCAAATAACTGGACGAACCAACACAAGTGTACGGACAACATAACTAACAACGTTAACACGAAGTTAGACTGAGCAACAACTGTATACACAAGCGCGGGGCTCAGCCCCTAGTGGAGGTGAATTGGAGCAACAACTGTATACACAAGCGCGGGGCTCAGCCCCTAGTGGAGGTGAATTGGAGTGATTTTGCCTTTAAATGCTATTATAGAAACTAGGAATGGAATCTCTATTTCTCAAAATTAATCAAATTAATAATCTCAATTTTTGATTGATCATTAATTCGTAATTAAAACCGACGGCTCGTTATTTTATAATTTTTTGACGATTTTCAAACTTCAAAATCAGTGATCAATAAAATATTTCACTCATCTAGGTATTTTTCAAATTGTTGGATATATTTACTATTAATAAAACCAGCGATTGTGTCATTCTGCAACCAAAAGAAAAAAAACATATAATTATAAAACAATCTACTTTTCTTAAGATAAAAACGACATACAAACAAAAATTTTCATCTAGTAGAAGAAAATTAAGACTAATAATTTCATTGTTCTGTTTATGATTTTTGGTCATCCAAACACGTAAAATTCTTCCTAATATTTTTTGTTGACAATGTTTTATTTGAACAGCTTCTAAAAGTTTGTAACTAAGTAACTTCATAAAACTATTTTCTTCACCATATTATTATCAGTTAGATTAGCGAAAATTTTACTTTCAGAAGTGTATAAACATTGACTATTTATAGATTCTGAAAAGCTTTCTTTGAAAAGTCACATCTTTTCGATTTAAATAGTTGCATCTTTTAATAAAGAAGATACACGACCTTTTAAATAGTCGCATCTTTTAATAAATAAAAGACACAACTTTTTACAAGAAAACACCTTTGATGAACAGTCACAACTTTTCACAATATTTGAAATACCTATACAAACACACAACATTTAGAATTAATCAAGATTCATATTATTAATAGATAAATATATGAAAGAGTTGGAGATGCTCTTAGTGTTATCATTGGTGTAGTCATGATCACATTATTATCACTATCTTGCTCATATAAAACATATATCTCGCCAATAAAAATTAAAACAAATAATAAAAGAAATGAGTATCTCCGAGAAATATTTTATGAACTCTACAAAAACATGTTTATAATAATATAATTTATTTAATTTTCGTTAAAAATTAAAATTAATTAAATAAATAAATAGACTATGAAAAAAAAATAGATTACTTTATCCCAAAAGTAAAACAAAAATCTTCAGTTTTTCTCCAAAATTCATTTCTGTTTGTCGGAAAAAACAAATAAAACAATATTATGTTTAGGTGAGAGACATGATGTTAGGTTTTGCCTTAACGGAAAGGGAAAAGAAGAAGTGAGATAAGTCTACACTCTATCCCTCTCCCTCCCCCAGTAAATCGCAAAACCCAATCGATCCACTCTTCCTTTGATTCCCTCTCTCTCTCTCTCTCTCTCTCTCTCTCTCTCTCTCGATTAGACCACATTTTCATTTCATTACCAACCCTCTCTCTCTCTCTCTCTCTCTCTCTCTCTCTCTCTTTGCTTGCTTCTGTCTCGGACAAACCCTAGGGAAAGAGGGGGTTTCCATCTAAATCTCGGTTCTTTTGTCTTGTGAGATCATGGATTCCGAAGAAGACATGCTCGATATGTATTCAGGGGAGGATGATTTCTACAGCGATGATTACAAGGATAGTGATAATGATGATGATGATGATGATGGAGAACCCGATTACGGCTTTGTTGAGGAAGACGCTGACGACTCTGCCATGATCGCCTCCCATCGCTCTCAGGTTTGTTGATTTGCTTGTTCGGTGTTCGAAGCTAATTGCTTTTTAAGAGCTCTGTCTAATGTTTTAATGACTTGTTTGCTGGTAAAGATTGAAACTTTGGGCGTTCTACTATGAACTATTAGTTGGGAGGAGTACTTTATATAGGGTAGTTGAGTTGATAAAGTTCGCAGTAGCATTTTGTTGGTTTACTTTACTCATTAGCTAGTGGACTTTTGGCTGTTGTTCAGTTATGAGCTTTGTTGCCGTTTCTTTGTTAATTGGGGGAAGTGTTTAGCTTATTAAAGGATACGCTTGCTAATTTCAGACCTCTACCATTTCATTGCCATGCATGGTCTTCCGAGTGCTGGAAGGTGCTGTGAGGGTTGGAAAATCAGTTTTGTTGATAAATTGATTTTTTAGTGAATTAGCTTTGAAAAAGTATGGAAATTTACTGTAAATTTTGCGATTTGGTGCATTTTCTTAAGAGTCTTTAGTTTGACCTTCTTTGTTTCGTGGTCGTTGAGTGAAGACCCTTTTAGTATAAAACTAATCTTAAATCATGCTCGTATGTGGTCATTGTTGATATGTTATTGCTAGGGTCATTTCCCTGTGTGGGTGTGTGTTGTTTTTTTTTCTTTTCACTACGTTTTCTGCTCTTATTTTGTGTGGCCATTGACCCGTTATTTGTTGTTAATATGGTTTCCTTCCAGAAAAATTATTGTGTTCTGAGGGAGGAAGATATTATCAGGCATCAGGTGGAAGATATTGAACGAGTTTCCGTCGTCCTCTCCATCACTGAAGTCGAAGCTAGTATTCTGCTTCGTCACTATCACTGGTAAATTTTACATATAACTTGTTTGTTTGATATTAGCATTATGTGTTTCTTATCTTTCATTTTTATATAATCTGCTTCCTTGTGTGAGTATTCATAATATTCAGGAGTGTTGGTAAAGTTCATGACGAATGGTTTGCGGATGAAGAGAGGGTCAGGAATGCTGTTGGCATATTGGAGTGTCCTGTTGTTCCACCATCTGATGATGACACAGAAGTATGTCACTTGAATTGTAGAATCTGAAGTATTTTACTTGTGTCTTGCTTTATACTTGATGTCTCACTGACTAGTGATCTGGTGTTTAGCTTACATGTGGAATCTGTTTCGATTCATACCCTCCCGAGAACATTGTTTCAGTTTCCTGCGGCCATCCATTCTGCACTACATGCTGGACAGGTTCGTTCTACTTTTTTCTTGACTCTTATATCTTTATTTTTATTAAAGAATGTGAACCACTTGTTTATATGGTTTTCGTTTCCAAGTTAGGTTTTAGTTACTTTGATGTAGCTATAAAGATTATTTCATCCCAATCTTTATTGTTAATTTCAAAATATTTTGTCATGTAATATTTGCTGAGTAGTAAGTTAATTTTTATTATGTATGCTTTTGCAGGTTACATCACCACCACCATTAATGACGGCCCGGGATGTTTGATGCTAAGATGTCCTGACCCATCTTGTCTAGCTGCTGTTGGTCATGATATGGTTGACAAATTAGCGTCTGATGAAGACAAGGAGAAATATAATCGCTACTTTCTTAGGTCTTATATTGAAGACAACAGAAAGGTAAAGGCTACCTAGAATCCTAGATAGTTTATTTCAGATACATTATTCATCATCCACACTCTTTTTTGAGTGGTTGAAATTCAGAATGAAATTAGCTTTTGTAACATGTTACTAGTGTTGTTGGAATTTTCTGTTCATTTTCATGATTACATAATTTGTTTCTGTACTCACGAACTATCTTCAACTGATATTAGTCTGATAGTCTCTTCGTATTTATTCTTGCTGAACGATGTTGCAAGTCCTGATGTTGTTTCTGCTGCGGTTATCTTGTTCAGATGAAGTGGTGTCCTGCCCCGGGGTGCGATTATGCGATTGATTTTGTTGCCGGGTCTGGGAATTATGATGTTTCTTGCTTGTGCTCGTTTGGCTTTTGCTGGAATGTAAGTTCTTGAGCCAAAGCCCACTGATTTTTCTTAGTTTTTTGGTTGATCAATAACTGTGTGTTGAATCTGAATTTTAGTGCACAGAGGAGGCTCACAGACCTGTGGATTGTAGCACAGTTTCAAAATGGATTTTAAAGAACAGTGCTGAATCTGAAAATATGAATTGGTATAGACCCTATCTTTAAATTTTTACTTGTGTTCCTGATCCTTAGTCTCTGGCTTTTACAGAAGAATATTGTAGCATCTTCATTTTTCTTGCTAATCAATCTTGCTTCCTTATGCCCAGGATACTAGCCAATTCAAAGCCTTGTCCAAGATGCAAGCGGCCAATTGAAAAAAATCAGGGCTGTATGCATATGACATGCACACCGCCTTGTAAATATGAATTCTGTTGGTAATGCTTCATTTCCATCTCTAACTCGTAATGTCTTAGTTTGGTTGTTTCTGTTTCTCTCTTATATTTTGTACTGGAAGTGTGTTCTCTGCAGTGCCTCACAGTTTAATACTAATGATGGTGTGTATTTAATTATCCATGTAGGCTTTGTCTTGGTGCATGGATGGATCATGGGGAAAGAACTGGTGGGTTTTATGCTTGTAACCGGTACGAGGTGGCCAAGCAAGAAGGCCAGGTAAGACCTGGGGTACCTATTTGATCCTTTGTGGTATTTTTTTCTCAATAATTTCAGCTGATATTTTGATTAATGATATATGCTCATTGTTCCCTGTTTTAGTATGATGAGACCGAAAGGAGGAGAGAGATGGCAAAAAATTCTCTAGAGAGATACACACATTATTATGAACGCTGGGCAAGCAATCAAACGGTATGCACGATTCTATACTTATGCACAATGAGGTTGTGTAGCTCTTCATCATTGATTTTTTTTTCCTTTTTGGTGTGATTTGGCAGTCGAGGCAAAAGGCTATGACGGATCTTCAGCAATTACAGACGCATAATGTAAGAATTGTTATGTTCTTATAGTTGTGAATAGATAGCGTGTTCTTTTTTTGACTACATTGAGCAACTCCCTCGGTTTTGTTTTTGCAATGTCTTCAAATGTTACCTAGTAATCATCAGACAGTAGTTACTGCATTTGTTGGTCTACTTTTTAAGTTCTTTTCATGTCTCTTTCTTAAGTATTGACATGCATTTGTCTGTTTTCCGAAAAGTAGGAAGGTTTAGGCTGTTTTTCATACTCTGTTATCTATATTTGACTTCTCTCATTTTCTTCCAGCTTGAGAAGCTTAGTGATAAACAGTGCACACCAGAATCTCAGCTCAAGTTCATCTTAGAAGCTTGGCTTCAGGTTAGCAGTTAAAGAAAAAAAGTGAGGACTTTCCTGTAACCAGTTTCTCATGCGATTTTGCCACTTGCAGATCATCGAATGTAGGCGAGTCTTGAAATGGACATATGCATATGGATACTACCTACCTGATCATGAACATGCCAAGCGAGTATTTTTCGAGTATTTACAAGGTCAGTACCCTCGTGTGTGGAATGTTTTATTATGTATCTCTGTCCATTGCTTCAGAAGCAGCTTTAACTCTTTCATATTGTTCAGGGGAAGCTGAGTCGGGTTTGGAGAGGCTCCATCAATGCGTAGAGAAGGACTTGCTTCAGTTTCTCAACGCCGAAGGCCCATCAAAAGATTTCAATGATTTCCGGACAAAACTAGCTGGTTTGACCAGGTAAGAGCTTTGTTTGGTCAATTTAAGATCTTCATACGGATTCTGTGGAATATGTGACATAAGTCTGGTATATTTAAAGGAATGAAAGCCATACATTAAGAGTCATAGTCAGGTCCTGTGGTAGTTTTCTGAAGTGTATCCCCTTTACCTGTATTTTTTATTGTTGCAGCGTAACAAAAAATTACTTTGAGAACTTGGTGAAAGCTCTGGAGAACGGCCTGGCTGATGTAGACTCGCACGCGGCTTGCAGCAGCAAATCAACGAGCTCTAAATCAACAGGTTGCAGCAGCAAAACAAGAGGTAAAGGCAAAGGAAGTTCCAGAACTGGTTGATCCAGCAGAAACCAGGATGATAACTGGTGATTAGACAACATATACCATGTCTTCGTTAAGTTACAAAACCACCCAAATTGGTCCTATGATTACTTCCATCAGTTTCTTTGGACATTTGGACATCAAAGAAAAACCCCCAAGGTGCACTGGCATAGTGATTCGTTCTCTTTATGTGTGCGAGTGTGAGGGTTTGGATTGTAGGGTACTTTGTGATAAGCTTCCTACTCATGTATAGTGTAAAAGAATATGTATGTGTTCATCTCTCCACATTGTAACTTTACTTCTGTCACCTGCTCTGTTATAACAATCTCTGTGAAACCAAATCCAGTGACCTCGTGTGCCTGGTTTTATTGAAAAAAAGGGAGCCAATGGTGTCTGATTTGTGTTTGGCCTTTACTTAACGATTCTATGTTTGTAATATATATTGAATTCAAGTTACATTTCAAGAAAGTATCTAATACTTGTTTACAGCTCCAAACGACTCTACATTACAAGTGACACCGTTGTTGATGCTAGAGCCTTCATAAATTAGATAGGTTTCTATGCTCTCTTTTGTTTTTATTTTCAATTTTGTGTAAAATTTTTACAGAAAAACAAACATGAACAATGCAACTTTAAGCCCATCAAATCACTTTGTCACTTGTACCACCAAAAACAAACAAAACATATGAAAAAAAAAACAAAGAGTAGTGTTCTTTTTCTTTTTCTTGTTTAGTTTCTTAATCCTGAGGGTTTATAGGTTTTGGAGAGTCCAAGCTCCATTGATTTGTTCTTGGGAGAATCAAGTATCTTAGCTCTCTTTCTTGCTATAGGAAACTCCATGGACTGTGACTTAGGAGCACTGTCCCCAAAATCTGCTTTGAACATTTTCATGCTCAGAGCATTCAACAACGCCCTTGAGTACTGCCTTGACGCCATCTTCCAGTCTGTCCCTGACTTCATCATTGCCTTGAACTCATCAAAGCTTATCCTTCCATCCTATCACCAAAAGAAAAAAACCATGTTAGGAAACTTGCATCACAAGGTCCCAAACAAAGACCTAATCTAGTCTCAGCCTTTGTTCATTTACCTTGTTGAGGTCAACGTCAAAGAAGATATCTTTGATCCACTGGTCACTACCCTGGCATAGCTTATCATCAAAAAGTGCTTCTTTGAGTTCGTCTAGCTCGATAAACCCATTTCCATTCTTGTCAAAATACTTGAACGCTTCCTGCAAATGCTCATCACATCCTATTCTTTTCAAATGTATCGAAAGCGTCACAAACTCTTCGCAGCTCAGCATCCCGTTTCCGTCTGTATCAGCTGCGTCCATTAGCATCTTCACATCTCCATCGGGACAGACCTGTCCCATCTTCTTGAGTCCATCTCTTAGCTCCTCAAAAGTTAACTGACCGTTCTTGTCCGTGTCCATGGTTTCAAACATCTGTACTATCGCTTGTATCTCCTCGTTTGGTAGATTGTCCGCTACAATCTGATATATTCATTTTATGGATAAGTAACAAAACTTATAGAGATGTTTTTGTTGAAGTCAAGAAAGTTTTATAATAAATACCCTGAGGACTTTCTTCTTGAACCTGTTCATCAACAAGAACTGTTGAATCTTGGTCCTCACGTTATCTCCAAGATTCACATTTGGTGCTCTCTCTGCGTTCTGGATCCATGGATGCTCTATAAAACATAGTTTTTCGATCATTTTCTGTCTTTTATTAATAATATGATATATCGATAATGAAATGTTATTAAAGTTACCAAGAACTTCTTGAACTGTGAGTCTGCTATAAGGATTTGCATCAAGCATGTTCTTAACGAGCTGTTTAGCTTCTCTAGACACTTTAGGCCACGGATCTCTCTCGAAATCGATGTGCCCTCTCACGATTGCATGCGCGATTCCTTCCTCAGTTTCTGCCCAAAAAGGAGGAACACCACAAAGCAAGATGTAGAGTATAACACCAGCGCTCCAGACATCGATCTCAGGACCGTAGTCTCGTCTCAATACCTCTGGTGCCATGTAATAAGGACTTCCCACAATCTCGTTGAACCTTTGGCCTGCAGTATCCAATCAATTCAAACAGATACTTTCCTCAAGAAACTAACATAAATGACATACCTTGACACACAAGTACAAACATTAAAGATACTATACAGATATGATTTAGTACCGTGTTTGAAGTTAATGGAGAGACCGAAATCAATAGCCTTGAGCTGTGCAGTCTCGGTTCCATTTGAAAAGAGGAAGTTCTCGGGTTTAAGATCTCTATGAATCACTCCATGTTCATGACATACCTTCACACACAAGTAAACATTAAACCGACAAATAAAGGCGGGAACAAAATTATACAAAGAGATCTTTTTGTTACCTTGACAACTTCAAGAATGGTTTTAGCTACGGATGCAGCGGCACGTTCAGTGTAATGCCCTCTGGCGACAATACGGTCAAAAAGCTCTCCTCCTTCACAAATCTCCATGACAAGATAGACAGCGTCTTCGTCCTCGAAAGCTTCCTTGAAGGTCACGATATTAGGATGTTTTGGCAAACAACTCATGATCTCAACTTCTCTTCTTACATCCTCAACGTCTATCTCCGTCCTTAGCTTCTCCTTTGATATCCTCTTACACGCAAACCTGTCATGTTTTTATTTCAAGACTCGAAAGACTTTCAAGATATATGTTTGTAAAAGAGGTTATATATATATATACCTTTTTCGTGTACTGATCTCTATGCATTCGTGTGTAATACCAAATTCACCACGGCCAAGTTCTTTCCCTAGTTCATACTTGAGGAGGATGTCATCACCAATGGGCTCAGGAAGAACACGGCTAGGTGGCTGGAAAAGCAATCTCCGGGAAAGATTAGTTATATGAGGATTAGTAGAGGATGTTTTGCTATGAGTATTGGTTCTCCTTCTTACCGGTCTCTTCCCAAAAGGAGAACCTTTCAATGGCGATGAAACACAGCTTCCCATGGGATCTTTTTTGTAAGGTTTCTATTTGGAATAAATGTCCAAGAGCTTGTAAAAACCGCGATTGATCGATGAATTACAATCGATCAAAAGCGGTTTTCAAGAAGGAGAATTATTCAAAGGCACCCCATGGGAAGGAAGAGAGAAGAAGCTTTTTGTGCTCAAGTTCCTGTTTTGTCTTTTTTCTTAGGGCCTTCTTCTGATTTTGTTGTGTTTGGTTTTCTATGTTTATTTGGTGTTGAAAGAAAGAAAGAGGATGTCCTGAAAGACAGGAGAATGAGAGAGGGAAACACAACAGATTGGATGGATGGTGAGATCTTTCTATATTTGGTCATGGAACAGTAGTCTCTGGCTGGTTTAACTTTATTGCCGTTAATTCTTTCCCTCCTCCCGCCATTTTTTTATCTGGCTAAAGATAAGAGATCAAGGGGCTGATCCAAAATATGTAAAAATTTGAGGAACAAGTCAACAAAAAAAAAATATTGAGGACCATGTTAGTGAAGATCATATACTTGAATAAGAGAAACTGCATGTATAGTTTTCGTTTCTTTTTCATAGATTGCAGATGAGAAGGCAGAAGTGGATCAAGACATCTCTAACCTATGTAGCAAGATGAGTCTTTTTACTTTTCAGACACTTGTTTTGATGTGTGATTTAAGTCCTTAGCGAGGTGCATTGTTGCTGCAAATTCTTACGAATGTTTACTTCATATGATCATCAGGAACTTTGCTTCCAGAGTAACCATTTATTTATTTTGTTTTGGAATTCACAAATCTTTGATTTTTTTCCTTTGGTGTGGCATCAAAAGCTTTCAACCACTTACAGAATGTGTAAATCCTGGAGATGCCAACTTCAGCTCAAAAGTAGTTGTCAAAACTAAAACAAACTTTTACAAACAGAAGTTATAATCCTTGAGATGTTCTTCTTTTATTCTGAAGACAATGCAAAAAGAAAAAGGAGAGTTGTAGAATCAGCTTCTTGAAAATTCCACACTGCTGAGACTTTATGCAGAAGAGGGTGTAGCTTGCAAAGAACCTCAGAGGAACTTTCTATGTGGTCTGCCAGCATCTTCGTCTTGCATATGCTGTCAATAAAAAAAAATAATCAAGTTTTGAGAATACGTTAGCTTGACTGTAATAAACAAGACAAACATAACACGGAATGCCACAGAGCATCCTGATATCAAATAAACGCCTAATAGCAATAGTGTAGAAAGCAACATCTAACATCACATTTTTATTTCACAGTACACCATAGACAAGTCTTGATAGACTCAGACAGAGAAGTAGATTAACTACGATAAGAGAACCGGTCTGATTCGAATGTAATTACAACAAAGAGCATCATCTAACACCAATTAACATACGATACGATCTTGATACTTCTCAATTAAATTAGGGCACAAAAAAAAACAGACATGGAACATTTCAGAAATCGAGAAATGGAGATGGAAAATCGAGAGTGAGATTGAAGACTCTTACGAAATCTTTGACGATGCCCTTGTAGACGATGATGGGGAGGGCGATGCCGAAGATTCCGATGAGAGCGAAGTTGCGACGTGTCCATCGGAAGTTGTGCTCGAGATTCTCCCTCGCGGATCCCCAGTCCTCGATGAACTTGTTCTTGTTCGTCTCCATTCCTCCTCCCATCCTTCCTTCTTAGACGAACCTTTCTCTCGCTTCTCCGATTCGATCCCCTCTCTCTCTCTCTCTCAAATGATTTTAGCTTCTGTGATTTTGAGCGACAACAATGAACCGAGAATTTTCGATTTTCGATTCCACATCCGGTTTAGATCAGAACCGGTGAGATTTCAAAATTCATTAGTCTTCAGTTCGGTTCGGTTCGATAACGTTAACCAAATAAACCGAAATAAAACATTCTCTCCCTCAAGACATTAAAAGACGAACAGTGTTGTACTTGTAATGAATGCTTTTAATTGAGTTTGGTGGGTTTCTTTTTCTAATGAATCTCGTTAACAGAGCCGTCGTTTCTACAACCCTTGACAACGTCGCTTGGTTTTCTCGAATCCGAACCATGAATCGCAAAATTCACGCAACTGTATCTTCTTCTAAACCGGATTCTCTGAGAGTCCAGCATCCTCGCTCGGAAGATTCAAACCCAGGTCTTCCTTCTTTCTCTCTTCCCTGAAAATTTTGTTGATTGTTGTTAACAAAAACTGGTTTTACTGGTATCAGAACCAGCCAATGGAGCTTGTGGGTCGGCGGAGACTCTAGTATACACCACCCGGAAGAAAAGGCTAAAACAGGAAGCTTTGGAGCCTCAACCCGTAAAGTTTCCTCCTTTCTTTTGATTATTTACCCTCATTGATGCAAAATACATTTAGTTTTAAAGCTAATCTGACCCAACACTTAATCATTTTTTTTTATTATAATAACATTGATTGGTGTGCTTTTTCATGTAGCAATACATAACCTTGTGTCACTATTCAGTGTCTTACGTGTTTAATTGATGCACCAGCAGCAGCAGCTATGTGGATTGCCTGATATAGAAGAATTTGCTTTCAATAAGAATACTAGATCATCTTCTTCGAGTTAAGTCTCATTTGTAATCAAGTTTTTGACTTTTTCATATTCCTCATCATCCAGTCACTGGTTTAGAAAGACATATTAGCCAAAGGCACCTTACTACTCGTAATTGTAACTCTTTTTTGGTGGAAGATATTTTATCATCAACCACATTCCCTTAGTTTTTTTCTTTAAATGAACAAGAAAGATTCCTTACCTAAGCTTTTACAGGGAGGTCAACGGAAACTAAAATCAACGTGGCTTCATCCAAAACAGCAGGTATGTTATCACACAGCTGCAAGTCACAGTTTCTCTACTTTATTCACCTAGTACCTAAGTATATAGATTTTTACAGGGAGGTCAACCGAAACTAACATCACTGTGACTTCAGCCAAAACAGCAGGTTACTTTATTTCTTAAAACTTCTCTGTTTTCTTCATTTCACAGTAACTGCTTGTGTATTAATCATATGGTATTGATGAAGGAAACCCACCTGACAACTGGGTACAAGTACTTGAGGGCATTCGTCAAATGAGATCATCTGGAGATGCACCAGTTGATTCTATGGGATGTGATAAAGCTGGTAGTTTTCTTCCTCCTTCGGTATGATTTATTTGTCTTTCCCCAAAAGCACTAGTTGATTTACTTATTGCTCGTGATTAGCTTTTAGAAAATTATCTCCTTATTACTCAAGCAAGCAAGGCAAGCACCTTTGGTTTTTCACTGCTGATCAAATATTTTTTTTCTTCTTTTGTTAAAATATCTAGGAAAGAAGATTTGCTGTTTTGTTAGGAGCACTTCTTTCAAGTCAGACTAAAGATCAAGTTAACAATGGTGAGCTGTGTTGTTTTATGTCATATCATCTGCACTCGCAAGTTTTCTGATTATTAACTGCATATTACTACTACCCCCAATGCAGCTGCAATACATCGTCTTCATCAGAAGGGCCTTCTCACTCCTGAATCCATTGAAAAAACTGATGAATCAACCATAAGAGATCTGATCTATCCGGTATGACGTGTTACTCAAATCTTCATGCCAACAGAATGATAGACTATGAAAGGAAACGGTTCTTGTTCACGGTAAAATCTTGGTTATGTAATCAACTGTTTGCCTTTACTTTCCAGGTTGGATTTTATGCAAGGAAGGCTACATATATGAAGAAAATAGCTAAGATATGTCTAGAGAAATTTAAAGGAGACATCCCAAGCTCTTTAGACGATCTACTTGCGCTTCCAGGGATTGGTCCCAAGATGGCACATTTGGTACTAATATGCATATTGTTACTTATCTTGTGAGATATAGAGAGATAAATGTTTTTCGAAAAAGGTTCTCAAAGTTTTTCTTTCTGTTGGTACATGACATGAAAGATTCTGCATATAGCATGGAATGATGTTCAAGGTATCTGTGTAGATACACATGTCCATCGCATTTGCAATCGTCTTGGCTGGGTGTCTCGACCAGGGACCAAACAGGTAGCTTGTAGCAAAGATGGTTTGTCGATGTCATTTGTTTGGCTGATCTTTTTTGGTTAACCCTTCTTGATTTGTGTGATTTGCTAGAAAACTTCGACTCCAGAGGAAACAAGAGTGGCTCTGCAACAATGGCTTCCAAAAGAAGAATGGGTTGCCATTAACCCGCTTCTGGTGCGTTATCTCTCACCTATCCTTCTACCTTAAGACACGCATGAGACTACACAAAACATTTGACTTGTCTGAAATCTTACATAGGTGGGATTTGGACAAACGATTTGCACACCGCTGAGACCTCGTTGCGAAGCCTGCGGTGTTGCTAAGCTTTGTCCTGCTGCTTTCAAAGAGGCTTCAAGTCCATCATCCAAGTTGAAGAAATCCAAGCTAAGCAAAGAACTATGATCCAAAAGTCAGGGGAACATATAAAGCTAGTTTGACTTTTATTGACTTCTGATCACCAGATCGAGATCTTGTCTATCCACTGGTTTCCTTGTGATATAATTAACTTCTGGATGAATTATATTTTCTCTTTGACTAGTTATAATATAAACAAATACTGGATGAATTATATTTTCTCTCGTCTATATGATGATGATATTCATCTTCTCTAGATATTACAACTAATCATATATTCTCATGTTCAGTGATTCCTACACTCTGGAGTAATGGTTCTAAAACTCTTCTCTACCTTTCACTTATTAACATGGTGACCCGTCTCTCTAGCCATCGTTATAAATAAGGTGAAGAGCACCCAAGCAGCTAAATGTACAAAAATATATCTAATCCATACAATGATCATCATTCCAATACCCCTAATGCAGAACTTGTCATGTGAATATGCAAACCTTTGGAAACATTTAAGGTAGATTTCATTCATAAATCGTTTTACTAATCAACCCTTACTTAAATTAGTAACAAATAAGCAAAGTTTGGATTTATATATTTCAGTTTCTTTTCTTGAAATGAAAAAAAAAACTAGTTTTTGTGCAATAAACACTTGCATTTGAGAGGCTTTAGAGGCTAATTTTTTTTCGTTACAAGCCTTCTAATAATGTGTATGGCTATGGTTGGTTGGTAATTTTAGGTGGTGTTATTTCAATCAAAAAATAGAACAGTTGTAAAAGAAAAATAGACCTTAATATTTTAGAATAAAACTATCCAAATATATCTAATTTCAGATTTTTTCGGATTACCTACCAAAAAAGTAATTATATATAGAGAGACTTTTCTACCATAAACAACACAACATTTCTTTGAGAAGAGAATTACAATGCTGTCATCCAAATTTACTATATTTTGTATCGTCCTCCTTTCTTCTGTAATTCTCCATGAAGGTATGTCATTTAAGTTCATGTTTCTTTTAATCAGTTAACATCATTACCATTATATTCATGATATCTTGTATACACCCAATCATATCCTCCCCTCCATAATGCTTTACTTGCTTTTTCTTTATTTTCTTTTTATATAGGTTTCCACCAAAGAGATCTTTTAGCAGTATTAACGTGCGATCCAACACCATTTGATTCTTGGTGCTGCAAATCATTTCGACAAATATCGTGCTACAAAAACCAAACGACGTGTGATCAAATATGTGCTGGTCGAGCTACTGACACTCCTCTATGATAAAAATTTATTATACTTATGAAGTTTTGTTTTTAAATAATGAAATCAACTGATAATTAACAGGTCCGAAATGGAAATTTATCAGTATATCATAAGTTTGTAAAAAAACTTCACTATCTTATTTTTATGAATTTTTATTATTTTAATTCTCTTAACCATTGTACTGTAAACTGTGAATGTAAATACCCCAATTAAATTGTAATATTTATTAAAATTCAATATTGACAATATATAATTTATACATGTTTTCTTTACTTTAAAATTTATTTAGTAAAATATTAAATTAATAAAATCAGTATTTGAAAATTTTAAACATCAAAAAGACTGCAATTTTTATTTATTATTGTAGTCAGTATCTAATAAATATTTTTGGTAAATTTGAGTAGTTTGATAATCTGATTATTATAAATACTAATATCTGAATCCATATAATCTACATTGTTAGTGGGTTCCTGATAAATTGATTACTTCGGATGTAAATATCTGAATCCATCTAAGCTGCCTTCCTGAATGAAGCAAGTGTCTCCCTCTGAAGTAATGATTAGATATTACAACAAATCATATATTCTCATGTTCAGTGATTCCTACACTCTGGAGTAATGGTTCTAAAACTCTTCTCTAGCTTACACTATGTAACATGGTGATCCCTCTCTCTAGCCGTCGTTATAAAAAATAAGGTGAAGAGCACCCAAGCAGCTAAATATACAAAAATATATCTAATCCATACAATGATCATCATTCCAATACCCCTAATGCAGAACTTGTCATGTGAATATGCAAACCTTCGTTAACATTTAACTTAATATCCCTTATGAATTTTTGCAAATAAGCTGTTAAAATTCAGTGTGTAGGAAAAAGTGTTTTGTTTCTATGATGAATTAAAATTTAAGAGTACAATGTCCTGGTAAATCTTAAGGCCCTGCCTGTTTCTCACTGATAAGCTGCAGATTGCTCTAGGAGAACAAAACTGCAATAATCTACAATTTCTACTTTCTGAACCCAAAAAAAAATTGTTAGAACAAGCTGGGGAAAGCCGTTTAATTACCAGAGAGCAACAACAAGACTTTTCTGCAAATATCATGTGAAGAGTCATCTAAGTTAGAAAAAAAAGGTGTGTGAGTCCTGATTTGATTTCACAGAATCGTCTTCATTTACAAGTAAATTCTTGTTGGAAGTAACTTATTTAGTGAAATCAGCAGGTTACCAGAAGATATTTGCTACCCATCAAGGTTAGTGAAAAAAGCCTTCATGTACTCACTGTAATCCTCAATAACATATGTGACACTGTTATTGTGATAAGTGTCTCCTATGCTGAGGTGGCATCCAAGCTTGACAAAGGGAAGAGTCAAAGAGAGTCTCTGGCTGAGACAGTATCTTTGCAGTTGGAAGCTGAGGGATGCATATAAATAGATAGCTCAGTCGTTTACTTTGGATTATGCTTTGATGTTGTATGTAGATTGGCGCCATGAGTCATCTTGACCCAATCGCCATGAGATCGGTGACGATGGTGAAGCTCGCCATGAGAGCCTAGCCAGAGTCAGCTCAAAGCTATTCGTTTATCATCTTTGTAATCTCATTTTTATTCAATAGAGTTAGGATTTGTAAAATCTATCATATTCTTGCTACCCGCAATGCAGCTGCAATACAACGTCTTCATCAGAAGGGCCTTCTCACTCCTGAAGTCATTGAAAATGCTGATGAATCAACCATAAGAGAACTGATCTATCCGGTATGACGTGTTACTCAAATCTTCATGCCAACAGAATGATAGACTATGAAAGGAAACGGTTCTTGTTCACGGTAAAATCTTGGTTATGTAATCAACTGATTGCCTTACTTTTCAGGTTGGATTTTATGCAAGGAAGGCTACATATATAAAGAATATATCTAAAATCTTTATCGGAGACATTCCAAGCTCTTTGGACGACCTACTTGCACTTCCAGGGATTGGTCCCAAGATGGCACATTTGGTAAAATGGACTACTAATATGTACTTTATCTTGTGATATAAGAAAGAAATGTTTTCAAAAAGTTTTCTTTCTGCTGGTACATGACATGGCAGATTCTGCATATAGCATGGAATGATGTTCAAGGTATCTGTGTAGATACACATGTCCATCGCATTTGCAATCGTCTTGGTTGGGTGTCTCGACCAGGAACCAAACAGGTACCTTGTAGCAAGATGGTTTGTCGATGTCTTATGTTTGATTTCTCTTTTTTGTGAGCATTCTTGATCTGTGTGATTTGCTAGAAAACTTCGACTCCAGAGGTAACAAGAGTGGCTCTGCAACAATGGCTTCCAAAGGAAGAATGGGTTGCCATTAACCCGCTCCTGTTCTATCGATTCTTGACTTGTTCTGAAATCTTACACAGGTGGGATTTGGACAAACGGTTTGCACACCGCTGAGACCTCGTTGCGAAGCCTGCAGTGTTGCTAAGCTTTGTCCTGCTGCTTTCAAAGAGGCTTCTGTTGGATAATTCCAAACTTGTGGAAACTTAACATATTATTAGATGTTTAATATGTTAAGTATAAACACAAAAAGGAAATCTAGAAATAGGAAAAGGAAGTTTTCTATTAGATTAGGTTTGTGTTTTCCATATCCCACATGTTAAAGGGAATTGTCTTCCATATCCCAACGAGTAACATCACCTTCATAAAGCTGAGACAGCATCTTCTTGTCTTCCCTGCTTCCGTGCTGCTTGGATGCTCTTCTTGCTTTCCTCTCTTCCGTGAAAGCTTTCTTCTTGCACTTTTTTGAACCTTGGCATACCCGATGAGTCTTCTGGCTAAAGCTTATTGTGTCGTGAACTCTGGTCACGTCTGCCGTCTTGCGTACGTGAGCTCTGGTAGGGATGTCGGCCTTCTGTTCAACACCCAACTCCGGTTCATCTTCAGCCTTTAAGATCTTTAACCCTGACTCCACTAGTACGTGAATTGTGTTACACACTTCCATCCTTGTGTCACATACCCTTGTATGTTTAACACCTACATGAGTTGTGTTACACGCTTCCATCCTTGTGTCACATATCCATGTATGTTCCACACGAGCCAATCTATCAACAAGCTCACACGTCTTGCATCCTGTGATAGATCCAAATCCACTTTCTCCACAAAGTAGATTGAAGTTATATGAGGTAGACTCTCCCCCTCGATCGGTGAGGAAGGTAATAGCGGATTCTTTCAACCTTTTGAACCGATCGAATACCTCATACTTCTTTAGAACATGATTGAGTTTCACATTCCCTGCTCCGGGTGTCATGTGTAACACGTGCAACGCCTTGTGTAACACACGAATTCGATCCTCTTCTCTCTTCCTCTCAGAACCAGTAGGTCTATCTACAAGCTCCCATATCTTGTTACTTGTGATAGATTTCAACTCGGCTGCCATAGCTTCAATCCAATTCTCTTCACAGACTAGACTGAACTCATCTAAGGCAAACTCTCCTCCTCTATCGGTGCAACCTAGATTAAACATAGCTAAGGTAAACTCTCCTCCTTTAACTGTGCAACCTAGATTAGCTGAGGCAAACTCTCCTCCTCTATCGGTGTGGGATCTTTTGAACCGATAGACTGCCTCACGATTAATTGCTGGCGTTGGTGGTGTGCTTCGTCCACACAAATCTCCATGCAACAATTCCAATGGCTTCGATGTACAAACCATGGCCTTAGTCGGGATTGGGTCTCTGATTTGCTTCCCAGCAACACATGTGTCACACACGCCATCTTGGTGTGTTACACACGGTGTTCCTACGACCATCTTCTTCTCTACCATGTTGTTCTTCACACCATAACTATGTCCTAGTCGAGCATGCCACCTCCATGTAGCATCTTGATCTCTGACATGTAAGCACTCCGGGTAGCTAATATCCATGAGTGTCTTGTAGAGACGGTTCGGAGATCTTGAGACACGTACAAGCAACCTTCCACTTGAATCTGTGAGTGTTAAGTAGACATCTTTCATGTTAACCTCACATCCGTTCTCTGTCGTTTGTCCAAGACTTAATATATTGTGCTTCAGGTCGGGTATGTAGTAGATGTCTTTGAGTGCCTTCTTCTCTCCAGTCTTGCACACAAAGGTAATCACACCCTTTCCAACAATATCAACACACGATCCATCACCAAACTTCACCTTGCCTTTGGTGTTTAGACTCAAACTCGAAAAGAACTCCTTGTTTCCCGTCATGTGATTGCTCGCTCCATTATCTAAGTACCAAACACTTGCATTGCCTTTGTTGATGCCTAGATTCTTCGGAATCACCTTCTCCTCGTTCAAGAACACCACCTCGTGTACATAGAGTGCATCAGCCTCTATTATCTCGTTTAGGTTGGTTTCTTGACTCTTCTCTGACTTCTCGGGGCATGCAGTTGCATAGTGATCAGGCTTGTCACATCTCCAACATATCAGCTTGGAACGATCCTTCTTCGAGTTTCTGTCGTCGGTGTGTGACACATGATTTTGGTTGTGTGACCTACCACGACCTCTGCCTCTACCATTCCGTCCTCTACCTCTACCACGGGAATTTTCATAGCCCCTCTGACTATGATATTCGTTGTTGGAGAACATAAGCTTCCCTTGGTCTACTTTCTTGGCTTCCTTGTTTACACGATCTTCGTACGCCTTAAGCCTTCTAACAATGTCCTCAAAACCGATTGAATTTAGGTCTAGGACCTGCTCTAGCGACGCCACGATCTGTATGTACTTCTGACTCGGAAGACTCATCAAGAACTTCTTGACCATCTTGGATTCTTCTATGGTTTCTCCCAACGATGCTGATTCGGATGATAAGCCTGATATCGTTCCCGCAAATTTATCAATCGTCTCGTCATCATCCATCATCAATTTGTCAAACTCCGCCATCAACGTCTGAAGTCTCGCCTCCCTTACACGATCAGCTCCACGGT